>MU624540.1:0-116907 GCA_025349905.2 Blastocladiella britannica
TGAGATAATGCTCGTGGAATTCCAGCAAGAAAAAGCAACGAGAAAAACAGCTTGGTTTGGTGCTGGAAACACAAGGACTGAAGAATTCCGTTGGCGATAAAACGGACGTTTTGTTCCACATCACTTCCATCTCAGAATTCCAACACCCGAACTCTGTTTAGTGCGCAGCCGTGTAGCCAAAAAATATCGCAACCAATTACGAAAAATACAGCAATGCCGTTCCGCGATATCCAGGGCGACTACCCCATCATCGACGCCGACCCGCACTCTGCGCGCGTTGTCCGCTTCTTCCGGCCCGAGGACTATGCGCTGTGGGCCGTGTCCGGAGCGGCCGCGCCCGCCGCGTACTACTGGGCCGACTTTAAGAAGCCCATTGGCGACCGTTTGATTGGTCTGCGCAGTGCGGGAGCGATCGGGTTCATCGGCGGGTTCTTGCTCGCGTACCAAAAGAGCTCGTGTGCGTTTTGTCTTTATTTATTATGGTGCAGCATACTGAGTGTATTCAAATGGTAGTCCGGTTCTGGGGCCTGGAGGAGAATGAGCGCGAGCTCATCAAGGACCGCGAAGAGTTCTTGGCTGCGCGTACGGCGGGCAAGTCGCACCACTTGGGCGAATCGGGCCTGGAGCCTTACCTGCAGGGCGTGTCGGCCCGCCACTCGCGCTACACGGCCCTCAAGTTCTGTACGTTCATTTTTTAATGGTACTTGGGCGGCGTTGCTCACCATGATACAATAACAGCCTGGCTGCCGTGGTTCAACTTTGTCAACCACAACCAGGGCGTCAACTGGAACCTGTACAAGGACCTGGTGGCCAAGGAGTCGTCGGCATAATGGTAATGCATAAATATATATTCTCTGTCTTTTCCTCTTGCGACATACCAGCATACACGTTAAGAATGGAACAGCCAGCGACCAAACGACGCAAGCAGCACAATGAGAACCTGGAGACCGAGCCCACGGGAGCCGACTACGAGCGCATGTCTGCTTGGCTGCAACGCGAGGGCGCCGACTTTGCCAATGTCACCATTCACAAGTCTCACGAGTGTACATTTATCACGCGTTTTGTATTCTGGGACAGGACAACTGACAGGGAATCGTACACAGCAGAGGGGTACGGCATCTACGCCGCGCGCGCCATCAAAGCCGGCAGCCCCGTCGCGTATTTACCGTCGCACCTGGTCTTGAGCGAGCACGACGCGTTGGCCTCCCCACTGGGGAAAGCATTCATGGCCTACAACGCGACCATCACCCCGCGCGACCAGTACGCGGAGCGGCACGTGTGCACCAAGACGATTCTGTGGCTATTTATGATGCACGAGCACTGGGTGCGTGGGCCCGCGTCCAAATGGTGGCCGTACTTGCGAGCATTGCCACGCCAGTACGACACTCCACTGTACTGGACGGCGGACGAGCGGCAGTGGTTGGCCGGAACCAATCTCGCGCACGTGGTGGCCGAAAAGCAGCGCGAGCTCGAGCGCGATTTCGATGCGGCCGTCGCAGTCATGGGTGATAACGGAGAGCTGCGTGTGGCATTTGCGGGCGCGTGGCCGCTCGAGCACCGGACCGCCAGCGCATTGTCGTTCCAGCGGTTCCTGTGGGCCCGCACCGCGTGCTCGTCGCGCGCGTTCCCGAGCGACCTCAACTTGGTAGCGCAGGGCCGCGTCAAGGCGGCGGCCTCGGCTGCTGCTGCCAACGGCGACGATCCGGTCTTGGGAGCCGACGACACGCACGAGACTGCGGGCGAGCGCCGCGCCGACGGATCAGTGGTGCCGTGCAAGTGCCACTTGGCGCTGTGGCCGTTCTTTGACATGCTCAACCACCGACGCGGGCAGTCCATGACCTGGGACGCGGTGCGGCGGCCGGGTGGGATCACGTTTGTGACGGGCGCTGATATGGCGGAAGGGGACGAGGTGTTTAATTCGTACGGGCCCAAGGGCAACGATGTACGGTTTCCTCGTTGCTGTCGTCCATGTAAAAAATCAGGACACTGACAACCCCGGAATAACACAGGAGCTCCTGCTCTCGTACGGGTTCTGCCTCGACATTCCAAGCAACCCAGACGACTACTACCCGATCAAGCTCAACTTTGACACCGACCCACAGCGCGAGCGCAAGCTCTCCGTCCTGTCGCGCCATTCCCTGCTGCCGTACAAGCACCTGTACCTGCTGCGCCACGCCGACCCGTGTCCGGGATCGCTGATTGCTGCCATGCGTGTCCTGGTCGCTAGTGCGTCCGAGCTCGCTTCGCTTACATCTCAAACTACGGACCCGACCGCGGGCCCCGTGTCGCCGCGCAACGAGCTGACGGTGTGGGACACGTTGGCGCAGCTGCTGACGGCCAAGAGCGCGGCCATTCGCGACGCAGACGCGCCACCCGCTTCGCCTGCCGAGGCCGGGTTCCGAGCTCGTATGGCGACCATATACCGCAACGGGCAGCGCGCTATCTTGGCCACTGCGGTCGCGGTTACTCGCGAGCGCACCGCGGCGTTGGTCGCAGAGACACCGATGTTTGCGCTGGCGGAAGTGGCGGCGGACGAGGCATTTTTCGCGGATCCGCGGATCGAGTCGCTGGCGGAGCGGGTGGTGGCGCTTGCGGATGCGGATGAGGACGTTGACGATGATGAGGAAGGTCCGTCGCCTGGATGGGATCTCGAGGACTGGGCGGTGGTGTACATTCTGTACGCCAAGCAGCAACAAGAGCGATTCAGCTTGGTGGGTGCCGAGACTGGTTCCGGTGCTGGCGAACTGGACGAAGACACGCAAGCTGGGTTGCAGCGACTGGCCAGTGTCCTGTGTGCCGAGGACTCGCCGTTTGCCGTCTCGGAGTCGGATCTGACGGCCACTTACGTGTGGTTGCAGTCGCGTCGCGTCACTATCCGCAGTGTCAAGTTGGGCAGTGACGAAAGCGACGACGACGAAGAAGACGAAGACGAGGACGACGATGAACCGACCGTTGTTTTTGTCCTGGTTTAGTTCCTGCAACAGTATAAATTATATATGATTAAATCACCAAGTGAAGTATCAGCTCATCCACCACCGCCAGTCCTCGCGGAGTGCATCTTAGCCGCGCCGAGTCATATTCCAGATGCCCCGAGTCGACAAACCGAGCCACCGCATCCATATCCAGGAACTGTTGCATAATTTATCAGTACTCCGAAATGAAGGGCAAGAGGAATACAAGCGAACCTCGCGTGGATCCACGCCCGAGAGCAACCTGGCCGGCTCAAACTGGATGCCTTGAAGCGGCATGCGCAGTCCAAATACAATCAACTCGTGTGCCGCTTCTTTCCGCGACATGACGGTCGATTTGACGAGCCCATGACCCGAGTCGCCAAGACATGCGGCCTCCCATTGGTTTGGCGGGCGGAGCTTCCATCAAATAAACTGATCAACAGGTGCTCCGAAGACGAAAGAACGTGAATAACGCACCCGAAACGTCTTGACGCGGCCACGGATCCCGCCGTCCTCGTCCATGATCGATATCCTGCCTTGAAAATAAAACGGTCAATTACAGTCAAGTACCAATCCGAAAAGCTGGGAATACCATGAGCACCAGGACCAACGCCGACATAGTCGACGCCGCGCCAGTATGCTGAATTGTGCCGTCCACGCGTTTCATGGCGACCAAAACTGCTCACCTCGTACTGCTGGAACCCATGCTTGGCCGCAATGGCGATGGTCGCTTCGTACATGTCTGCCACCAGATCGTGCGACGGTAGTGACGACGATTCAGCAAAATTGCGAAAGAGTCTGGCTTTTACTAATACTTGAATAGACTGCGTCGTATTCCAATGAAGGAAACGTCGTACTTTGTGCCTCGCTCAAATGTCAGCTGGTACAGAGACAAGTGGTTGTCGGCGATGGCCATGATGCGCGCCAGCTCGGCCTCCCAGTCCCGCAGCGATTGGCCCGGGCGAGCCCAAATGAAATCGGCCGTCACTTGGCCCGGAAACACGGCCTTGGCGTCGTCCAGAGCGCGCAAGGCAAGGTCCACCGAGTGGTCGCGCTCAAACAAGTCCAGGGTCGGCTGGTCAAGCGCCTGAATCCCCAGCGACAGACGCGTGATTCCGGCTTTTTTCCATTCCAGTAACTTGTCGCGCGTCACGTCCGAGGGATTGGCTTCCAGTGTCACCTCGCACGGGCTGTCAACGTGGCCATCTTTATGGATGGCGTCCAGACACGCGGCAACCCACGAGACGGGCGCGAGCGAGGGCGTGCCGCCGCCAAAATATACCGACTGCACGCGGTAATCGGGGAGCGCAATTTTGCCAGTGTAGGGTGCAGCAAGCAAAGTGAGCGGGTCGCGTGTGAGTGCGGTGCGCAATTCGCGGAGGTACGCGGTGGTCGTGGTCGTTGTCGTATTGACGGTTACGTTGGCCGGCTGTTTGTACACGTTAAACGCGCAGTAAGAGCAGCGGTGGCGGCAATACGGATAGTGCAGGTAGACGGCGAGGTCGCGCGAGACCCTTGTCGCGTTGCGGACGGCCATTTGTCTCATCCAGTGTCTCGTTCATATTGGTCGAAGACAACTTCTCTTCGCCCATTTGACCAAATCACCATGGACAACTTACTCTCGGATCTGGCCAGCACCGCCAGGAAATGGCGCTGGAGCAACCGTTTTGGTGCCAAGATCTTGGCCGCTTTTATTTCGACTATTAAGAACACACACAATCTCAAGATCACCGCAACCACGATTGAGCGCCTGCAAGCCCTCACCGACGCCATGGAAGGCGAGTCGGCGGTGTCGGTGCTGCTCCGCGCCGATGTGTACAATGCCGAGTTTTATGCCATTGGCCGCCAGATGCCGAGTGTCTTGGAACATTTGCCCGGCGCCATTACGGCAGAGATCGCGGCGATTGTGGATATGAGTGACGACGATTTGGATTTGTGCCTGTATATTCCGCGCGGTCAAAGTCGCCAATTCGGCGCATGAGTTCAACCAGGTGGTGTTGACGTTGGATCTGGTTCCACACGGCCTGCACCGGGCGCTGATCCGCGTGCATCAGTTTCTGAACCAATCATCGCGCGTTGGCAGCCTGTCCTCTTCTTCATTCCTTTCTGACAGCGGAATCTCGCTCGCTGCCACCGAGGTATGCTTGCACTTTGATTTGTGGTTACATTGATTAACTGGGTATGATCCTTGGACAGGCTGCACCGGTTCCTGCAACTGTCACGACGCTTGCCCCTGCTCCGGTTGCTACTGCTCCGATTTTTTTTGAATGGGCCGATCCTTCTCCCGCTCCTACCTCTGCTCCCGCCGGCGTCGCTCCCGCTCCCGCCATTTCTGCGCGTGCACCTCCTCCTCCTGTCTTTCCTGCTAAAGTTCCTACCCAAACGCTTCGCACCGCAACGGCAACAGCGACGCCTTCTGCGCCAGTTCCTGCTGTAGCGACAGCAGGAAGGAGGCTCTGCAGACGGCAGGCAAGATGGGGGGGGAGCGGTGGAACCGATTAGTTAACAACAGGAATGACACACAACACTGATCCAAAGACTGATCAGTGCGCGTGTGTAATATATTCTTATTTCCAAACGCTACACCTGCAGCTTCCACAAAGCTGAGGGATCCATTCAAAGTCCGCCAACTTTTGTTTTTCGTCTTCAACAACAAACACTCAAAACTTACCATTCTGCACCAGGTTCTCGCTCTGAGGTCGACGGCACCCTGCGACGTCGAAATTTGGGATATGCGACGCGAGATTACTGACGGAACTGTGGCCAATGTGGTCATCACCGACAAGGAAATCACCATGCAAGGCGTCACGATCCTCAACTTGGCCATGACCCAACCTGGCCAAAAACTAGAGCACCTCGAGCTCAACAACAACAATCTTGGCGCGAATGAGGCGAAAGCGCTCGCTGCATGCCTCCCGAAATCGCTGACGACCTTGGATCTTCACGGTAACCTTATTGGGGATACTGGAGCATCCGCGATTGTCGTCAACATGCCTACGGCTCTGTCCGTACTGTACCTGAGCAACAATGGAATCGACGACGATGGAGCAACGTCGTTCGCCGCGGTACTGTCATCTACTATGACCGAGTTGTTCCTGAACGGCAACAAGATCGGAGATGCAGGAGCAACATCAATCGCGGCCAATTTACCCCGCTCTCTGAAGGAGCTGTCCATGTCGTACAACAAAGTTGGCAATGTCGGAAGCAAGGCGATTGCGGATGCACTGCCGCTGACGTTGACCGATTTTGTACCTTGATGGCAATACCATCGGAGATCCTGGCGCAAAGGCACTTGCCGCCCGCTTTGACAACATTGTGCCTCCAAAACAATCAATTAGGCACATTTGGTCGGGGAGCTCTCAAGCGTTCTTGGGCTCCTCGTCGTACAGGCTTGTATTTTTAAGCAGAGACCACTTTGAATTTCTTCAATAAAACGTTATCCATCATACAATAATGGCCGCCCTGACGACGCGCTCACTGCGACTGGAAGTACCGGCCTCCTCTGCGAACCTTGGTCCTGGTTTTGACACGCTCGGCCTGGCGCTGGCGCTGAACTTAGAGATTGCTGCCGACTTTACGCCCAGCAGCGGCATTAATGGCAATAATAAAAGCGCACCCCTGGCCATCACCATTCAATACAGCGGCTCGGACGCTGCCACCGTCCCGGCAGATCCAGCCAAAAACTTGATTTCCAAGACACTTCTGGAACACCTGACGACCGAAACGCGTCAGCGCGTGCATGGCGCGGGTCTGCATTTGGCGGTGACCAACCCAATCCCACTCGGCCGCGGGCTGGGCTCCTCGGGTTCGGCGGTGGTCGCGGGCGTGGTGCTCGCGCACTGGGTGGCGCATGTAGCGGCGTCTCCTTCAAGCGGCTCGTTTGCGCCGGACCTCGTGGCAATCCTGGACCAAGTGGTGGCGGAGGAGGGTCACCCGGACAATGTTGCGCCGTCGTTACTGGGCGGTTTGGTCACGTCGTACATGGCTACCGCCGCCGGTGGCGCCGCCGCATCTCGCGCGTACTCGGTGCAGCTGCCGTTCGACCGCGTGCGCATCGAGGTGCTGGCGGTGATTCCGGACTACCACACGCCGACAGACTTGGCGCGCGCGGCGCTTCCCGGAACATACTCGACCGCGGAAGTGGTGCATTCGTTGCAGCGCGTGGCTACCTTAACGCACGTGCTGTCGGGGAACCCGGCCATGTCGACGCCCGCGGGCCCGCATTTGACTCCGCGCGTGTTTGCCGAGCTGCTCGACGATGTCGTGCACCAGCCGCATCGCGCTCATTTGGTTTGCATTCTCCCATTTTTTTTTCCTTTACAAGCGAGTGGACTGACGTATGGCAGCAACAGATTCCCGGGTTCACGGCCGCGCGCCAAGCTCTCACCGCCCACCAAGGCATTCTCGGCGCCTGTGTTTCGGGAGCGGGCCCAACGGTGCTGGTGTTTGCGCAGCGCGGCGGCTACAATTTCGACGCGGTCAAGCGAGAAATCGAGAGCGCGTACGCCGGGCTTGCGCATCCCGAGCATCAAGGGCGGGTGGGTATTTCCGTGGACGTGCGCCGCATGGAGGTGGCCGAGCATGGCACCGTGTGGAACGAGCACTCGTAAATGTATCTGATTTTATTTGCGCGATCTACGACGACGATGGTGGTGGTGGTGGTGGCGGGTAGTACGCGTAGTAGCCCGTCTGCTGTTGTGGCGGGTATCCTCCTACCTGCTGTGGATGTTGTTGCTGTTGCTGGACCACGTACGGTGGGTATCCCTGCTGCTGCTGGGCATAGCTGTAATCCGGATACGGCATCGAAGGCGGATATCCTCCTCCTGCTACTTGCATCGTCGTCATGGGCATCGCCATCGTGGTTGGCATCATCATCATCACGCCAGGAGGAGGCGGGTACGGCGCGTAGACTATCGCCGCCTGCGGCTGAGCAGGAGCAGCAACAAATGGTGCCAGGTGCGAGCCATGCGGAGCAGGCGATGCGTGCGCTGATCCGTACGTTGACGTGTGAGCTGATCCTGGTGCTGATCCGTGCAACGATCCATGCACTGACCCCGCGGGGCTCGGTCCGACACTCTCACCACCGGCCCCGAAATTGATGACCACAGTGCTCCTGGAAGCCGACTAAATACAGCCAATGGTCAACATAAACCTCCAAAAATGGTATGATGAAGGGTACCTCGGACACAAACCACAGCTTGACCAGCACTTCGCCCTGCACTGAGTCCTTCTTCTCGTGCAACAGTGGCACCCACTCGTGAATCTTCCCGGCGCGCGCGGTACCACTCAGCAATGGCGCAAATGGGATCGCGGCCCGGCCCAAGTGCTTGTCGCCGCCAACCAAGCATTGGTCCAGCACGTCCACGTGCAGAACTGGCCGAACGGTGGCCGGTACGGCAATGGCCAGCGGTTCGCGCGATTCCCAGGACGGCGTGCGGTCGCCGCCGACGGCCGCAGGGATCCGGTGCTGATCGCTGGAGGTGATAAAGGCTATAATGTACGGGTCCTGCGCCGAGCGCACCTTGGCCAGGCCCTTTCGGGGTGGGCCAATCTCACGTCCGCGTTCTGTTTTTACCATTCGTGAATAATGAAGAAAATGCATTCGGTGGTCGGCCGGTCGCCGTACCAACGTGCACGTATAGAGTGCCGACAATCTCTTCGGCCATAATACGAATAAATAATAATGATACTGTGAGAAGAGGAGAACCATTCAGACCGTCAAATGCTCCTCCACCACCTGGCGCGCCAAGCTCATGGAATTGCTCGCCACGTAAATCAAGCACAGGTTGTACGCGGCGGTGCGCCGGAACGACGCTGCCTGCGGATCGGTCGCGCCCTCGTCCAGCGCCATCCGATAGTACCGCGTGGCCAGGCTCACCAGCCCGATCTGGTGGAACCCGCGGGCCACGTTGTAGTAAATCAGCGACTTGGGCTGCTTGCCCTCGGCCCGCTCCACGTACCGGAACATGAACGCCACGCCTTGTGCGACCTGCAAGTGCCGGTTGTCGGTCTTGCGCTGCATGGCCCGGTGCAGTTGCGCGATCCCAAGCATCATGTTTACCATTGGGTCGTCGGGCGCGTACGCGAAGGCGCGAATGTAGTGCACTGGTATCATTTTCCATGGTTTGTCAATTTGCGAGGTACAACATACAAGAAGAAAACATACCAAATGCCGGCAAGAAACTCGACCCACAGATCAGAATGTGGCCATACAAGGTCTGCAGCAACGGCTTTGCCGCCCATACTTTTTCTGGCTCGTCCTTGACAGGCACATTCGGGTTAAGTCCATAGAGCTCCACCTCCTGCGGGGTCATGTGCTTGCGCAGCGGGCCTGCGAACCGCATCTGCAGTTGGCGGCGAAAGTACTTTTGCAAGTTGGACGACGCAAACTCGAGCCGGTCCAGTGTACCCGAGCACATGGCCGCGCAGTAGATGCGGTACACGTTCGAGTGGTACGGGTAGTTGGTGATGAGCCATCGGCAATGGTGCACTGCCTGGGACGAGTTGCCCGACGCGACCGCCATCGAGACCCCCATCAGGTGCATCTGGATCATCTTGTCGGCGTCTTGCCAAAACACGTTGGCTTGCGAGATCACGTCGAGCGCATCAAAGCCCGTCCTGGACTGGTAGTTGATGACGAGCGAAATGCAGTACTATATATTCTATTTGTCAATGCAATGGTTGAGCGGCAAGAAAGCAAAAATGGACGTACGCGCAAGAGCTGGTCAAACCACTCGTCCATGGAGTGACTCATGTAATGATTGGCAATGAGAATCAAGTGCTCGTCCTGGGCCAGATTGGCCAGATCCTCGGGATCATACTTGGATCGAGGAGCTATAGATGGACACGCGAGTTAAAAACACAGCCAAAAGAAAGGAAAAAAAGGATGAATAACGAACCAAGAACAACTCGCCGACCAACCTCCTGGTACTCGACATTGTCAACAAACTTGGCATTCGCCATCTTGGTATTGCGGATGCGGCCCGACTGGTCCACGCCCGCGTACGTGACGGTACGGTCCGACGGGTAAAACGATGGCGTGTTGCGGAACGTTTCAAACAGCGCCTGGCCCGTGGCCAAATACGAGCACCGGCGCGGCGCATTCAGTGACACGAACGCGTCGCCGACAAGGTTGAGTTTGGCGAAATTGGCCTTGATCTCGCGCTCCTTTTGCGCCAGCGCACGCATGCGGTCGCCACGGCGCATCAGCCGCTGCCGCTCCGACGACGCCGGCGCCGCTTTGTCAAACAACAGCGGCTGGCCCGCGGCGCCTCCGGGACCAGGCGTGCCGCCCATACTGCTCGCGGTGTCCACGGTCGAGTGGCGGCGCTGGCGCGCACGTATGCCGCGGTGGTCGGCCCGACGCGAAAACAGCACGCGGTTCGCGTCTTCGTTCGAAAACAGCATCTCGGCCTCCGTCAACATGTCAAAAGCCTGCTCGCGCTCGCCCCGCGTAATGTACATTTCGGCCAGATGCTCGCAGGGGTCCACCAGCTCCGGATCGAGCGCACGCGCTTGCATCATGGCCGCCATGGCCGCGGACTCGTGGGCGGCACCCATCGCCATGTAGCATTTCCCGCGCTTGAGGTGCACCAGGGCCACCGACTGTGGGGATGGCGCGTCAGCGTCCGCCAGCATCGTTTCCATGCATTTCAAGCCGAGCGCATGGTGGTCCGCGTCCATGTACGCCTGCCAAATGACGTGGTACAGGCCCTCGGACGCCGGGAACGGCGCCTGCTCGGAGAAGATGGCAAAGTGCCGCGCCGCCGCCTCCACGTACCCCTGGTGGATGCGGCACACGCCCAAAAACACACGCACGCGAAGTGGCATGCCGGACCCGCTGTCGGCTACCTGCTCGGGCGGCAACAGCGAGTCGCGCGGGTTCTTGACCGGGTCGTACTCGTCGTCAATGTCCCCGAGCGTAGCCACTGCCGACGCGGCGGCCGTAGACGCCACGTGCCATTGCTCGGTCTCGGCGACACGGCCCTGCAGGTACCGAAGCACGTCCTTGATGATATCGGCCAGCTTGGCGTAGTGCTTGACCGCGCACAGTGCCTCGATCCCCGTCTCGAGGTCCGACAGCGTGCACCCGCCCGTCTCGGCTGTCACGGGGACCACGCTGGCGCGCGCGCGGCGCCGGTGGAACCGTACGCCCATGAACATGTTTTGTCCGCCATGCGTGATCACCTCGTCCATGTCCTGTTCGGTAGGCGGGACCCACGGGTGGCAGAAGCTGCCCTTGGCGTGGTACTCGAGCGCGTGCGTCCACATGGTCGCCATCTCCTCGGTGTACGGCGGGTCGTTGCCTGCGTGCTTTTCGAGCAAGATGCCAGTGAACCGGCGCATCAGAAACATGTTGTGCGGCAGCCGCTGCAGCAAGTGCTTGTACACGTCCACTTGCGTCGACACCACCCCGCGCGCCTCGTATTCGGTGATGAGCCGCCACGGCATGAGCGTGTCGAGCGGGTCGGCCGACGCGGCGCGGCGCCAGCACAGGAGCCGTTCCGCGTACGTTCCGTGCAGTCTAGCCACCGCCGCGCACTGCCGCCACACGCGGTAGTCGCGGCGGCCCGACATGGACGCCATGGTCATGTACAGAGTCAACGCCCCGCGGGTGTTGCCCTCGATCTCGTAAATCAGTGCCAGAATCCGGTACGCGCGGTCCGCAAATGGCTGCAGCACCAGCGCCTGCTGCGCGGCCTGGCGGGCGCCGGCCGTGTCCTCGAACGCAAACCGCTCGTACGCTTGGTCCACGAGCTCGCGGACGCGCGGGTCGGATGCGTTGGGGTCGATCCGGCGCCGCCCGGTGCCTCGGCGGTGCCGGACCTTCCGGGCACCGACGCCCGAGGTCGCGCGCAGGGCTTCGCGGCGCATGGCCTCGAACTCGGCCTGGTCGGACGGGTCGTTCATGCCGTCTTCGTCCGAGTCGCCTTCATGGTCGTCTTCGGCGCCAGAGCCGTCGCTCTCTGACATTTCCGCTTCGCTATCGGGGTCGTCTGGGTACACGTAAGGGGTCGTTGGTCCTGGCACTTCGCGAACTACAAATGGAACCGCGGGCTGTGGCTCTGGTTGCGTCGCTGGTTGTTGCTGCCGTTGCTGACGTGGTTGACTGCGCGTCTGAGGAGGTGGGGAGGTGACCGTCGTAGCTGGGGCCGAGTGTGCAGCACTTGCGGCTGCAGGTGCACCCGATCGGCGCGCGCGTGGTCGAGGCACCGTTACTGTTTGAGACGGGATCGATACCGCCCCTGTTGCTGGTGCGGGTGCAGGCGTGGATCCCGTTGCGGCGGCAGCCGGGCGGCGTCTGTGCGGCTGCGCGCCCCTACCCGCCTCCATATCATTGACAGGTACCCGATCGGCATGGACAGACCGGCCCGAGGTCAAGGTCGCATCAGCGGTGGTCAGGGCCGACATGCGCTCCTGGAATGCCAGCAGCTGGGCCGGGTTGCCGCGAAACAGGAGCTCCTGGACCGTCGGCGAAGTAAGCTCAAACGACGGCGGCTCTTCGACCGGCGGTGCAGTGCGGCGGACGGCGGCCAGGGCCCGTGCTGTCCGAGCAGCCCCAGTATGACCCTCGTCGTCATCGCTGCTGTAATCCCTTGCGCCGGGTTTGTTACTGCGCCCCGCAGCAGCAGCGGCAGTAGCCTGTGCGCGGCTCGGACGGCCGCCGTCATCGTCGTCCATGTCGTCGAAATCGACGTCCCTGTCGTTATACGAATCACATAAATATACATAGCTCAGGCCTCATTCCTATTGTTAAATGGTTACACACTCTGGATCGTCCACGTAGTCACTATAGTCGGGATCGGAGCTCAGCGCCAAGTCCTCGGCGCCGCGGGTGGCAGCCATTCCAATGGTTGACGTTGTTGGTGGGCCAATATCCATTGCGTCACCCGCCGATGCGGCAGCCCTGGTCGCACGGGCAGCATTGCTCGTGCTCTGGCGCGTGCGTCGAACTGGTTGCATTTCGTTATTTGGTTTGGTTTGGTTGGCCGCAATGAAATAGAAACTCAATATAAAAAGAGGATACATACGTCGCGGAATTGCGGCATTTGCTCTTTCGCTTGAAGTATCAACGAGTAGAAGCTGGGGAGAGCAGAGATGGTGATGGGCACCATGCACAAGTTGGAGTCCATCACGGGCATCGCGTAAAAGTGCTTTACCCCGAGAGCCTTCGCTGGCATCTCCCCGATCGCACTGCAATTGAGCGATGGCGAGGGAGATCCGCTGCGCACCGACGAGGTACTTGTACGCGTTCTTGTCGATGAGGGCCGCACCTGTCGCATGTGCACAGGGAAGTTGGCTGCGTACTGGTTCGCCAGTTTGCTGAGGGGCCCACCCAAGCACGACTTGTCAAAGGCCGCGTTGTACCCGCCAACGTCGCCCTGGTAGTCGGCCAGCAAGCGCACCACACTTCATTTTTGGATGTCCAAAGATTACAACGAGATGCTGATCGCCATGCATTCTCGTCCATATGATGTGCCGTCGTTTACAAGTGCTGTGCAAGTCGACCTTGGACCACCCATCCAACGACAAGGTCACTGAGGAGTTGGACGCGGTCCCATCTGTTTCGTGGAGTAGAGTGGTGTCTGTCTTTCATTGGTCTCACTGGCTCCTCAAGGATCGGTCCAAGCGCGATCAACCCACCGACTGTATGATCCCTCTCGCTCTTTCTTTCCGTCTTGACCTCAAGCGCGCACGCAATTATACTTTCTTCAATTTAATCACCGTCGTTTTGGTGGTCAAAAGTAAGTTCCAGACCGAGTGCAGATCAAGGCCAAGGTCAAGCAGGAATCCAGGATCAAGGACATATGAGAGCGGTTGATGATGACGAGACGAGTGGAACTACGTGAATGAAAGAATTCTTTTGGAGAAAATATTGGATCCGAGCGCTGGAGCTGGAAAGCTTGGATATCGGAATGACATTGGCAACCCAAGCTGGATATCACATTACTGGATCAAAATAAAAAATTGGTCATGGACGGACCGTCCGGAATATCAACGAGAAAGCCGGACTGGTTTGACATTGAAAAGAAAATAGGCATTGGAATTCGGATGGAAGGATTTGGGACACGGCAAAGTAAATCGTGTTCCGATTTCCATCTCCAAAACCGTGTTCAGTGCGCAGCCGTGGAGGTCCACGGAGGTCAGGACTTGCGGCCGCCACGGTGCCCCGACCCAACCGGAGCAAGTGAGAGCGTGCGCTTGCGATCAGGCGAGGTGCCTCCGAATCCCCCTCCACCTCCAGCACCGCCGTACCCGCCACCGTTACCGCGGGACGCGCCGCGAATAAGAGAAATGGTGCCGGCGCCGGGCCCCGTCATGCCCATGGCCGAGTCCACGCCCGCCATCAGCTCGGCCTCGGCCGCCGCATGAGCACCGCCGTCGTCCGCGTCCATTCCGGCATCGCTCTCGTCTGCATCCCCGCCACCGCCAGCTCCTCCAGTCGATCCGACGCTGCTCCGTCCCTGCGCCGACCCCGGGATTGCCGACATCATGTGTCCCGACAGCTCGATCGCGTCCAGGTACTCGAGCTCCGAAATGCCCATCCGCTGCCGCAAGAACTTGACCACCTTTTGCACGCTGTCGGTCATGAACTCGGCGCGGGGCACCAGCTTGAGCATGCGTATGAACTCGACTTTATCGATTGGGACATTGTCGCCCAGCAGCGACCGCACGCGCACCAGTAGGATCCGCTCCGCTTCGCAGATCGCCTTTCTTGGGGTCCCACCATTTCGGCCCGGGGAACCTTGCGTCGTTGTCGTGGTTGGGAATGGGACGGGTGCTCCACCGGGCGTCTCGAGGCCGCCGGGAGTGTTGCTGCTGGGCGACGTGCTGCCAAACACGATCCGCAGCAGCTCATTGTACCACGGGTGCAGCCGTAGCGTCTTGTTGCGCTCCTGCAGCCGGTGCGTTGCCGCCGCCGATCGCATGTGTTCCAAGTCGGTAGAACAAATGCCATTCTATGTTTTTTTTTCCAAATTGTGAGTCTTCATCCACAAGGCGGAGACTAATACGCACGACGCCAATGGAAAACGCCTTGTACTTGTGCGAAATCACGGTCTTGCGTTGCCGCTCGAACCGATCCAGCTCCTCTTCCAGTCCGTCGTGAAGCTTTCCTTGATCCTGCAAGAATTCGCCGTGAATTGTGCTCACCTAAAAAATGATTATTGAGTACACTTCTTCTGTGTAGAAAATATAATGTAACATACCATGGAAGCAGGATCGCTGTGTCGAACTTGCTGCATGCCCAGCGCCAGCTCCAGCTCGTCAATGGTCATGGACCGCGGATCCAATGCTGATGTACGACCACCGCCAGTGGCAGTCGAACTCCGGCGACGATCCGGAGACGTAGCGCTGGGAGTTGTTGTCCGACGTCCCATGGCTCCTCCATCCCTTGCAGGCGATCGGCGTCCAGCTGGACCAGTGGGGGGTGCAGTCGTTTCCAACAACTCTACCATGCCATTATCACTCCCACCGCGATGGTGTTGCTGCTGCTGCTGTGGACAGACGCCGCGCGTGTACGGCACCACGGCAGGCAAGAATCGAAACTCGTTCTCCTGCGCCTCGTGCATCATGCGCAGGAAGTAGTGCATCTTGTCGCGGTCGATTCGGCTCGGTTTCCAGTCAAGGTAGGTGCCAGTGTGCGCTTCGCGCGCCAGCCGCTCCTGCTCGCGCTCGTACTCGGCCTGCTTTTGCGGGTCATTCAACGTGTGCGAGATCGGGATGCCAAACTATTCTTTACTGTCAGGATCCAACAAGAGTTGAGAGTGAGGAACATTGCCAACGTACTCGCACGGCCTGGAGTCGCGATTTCGACAGGCCGACTTTGACTTTGAGCAAGTCGCTTCCATCGGTGCCGTGCTTATAATGGCCCGAGCTCTTGCGGCTGGGCGATGCCGACTCGGACGGGCTGACATCGCCTCCACCGTCGGTTCCTGCCATTCCACCAACACCACCGGTACCATCAGCTCCAGCACCTGTTGGTGTAACCCTTCCGGACAAGGATTGGGGTGTGGACTTGCGCGATCTGGCTCAATCTTTTGATATTAATACGATCGATGACTCAGATGAAGGAAGGACAAAGACGCACTCGCGACCCGACTTGGAATCAATCCCCTGTCGCTTGACAGGCACGCTCAGCGCGCCCGAAACCAGATCCTCTACCTGGAGCACCGGTGCTCCAAGCGGCCGGTACGGCTCGCGCGTCGACGCGTTGAACCCCGTAACCATGACCAGCCCCAACCGGCGCGTCTTTTCAGTCGCCACGTTCTTGGCATTCCGAGTGACTATCATTTGCACGGTCCGCGTGGCCACCTTTTCGCACACGTGCGGGTGTCGTGCGCGCACCGCATCGATCTGGGCCGGGGTGATCACCTGATCCGGGAGCAGCGGTGGTGGCAAGATCGCGTGCTTGATGGCGGTGAGCGACGATGTGTCGCGGTCCTGCGCTTTAGCAAAGTGCGAATGGTGGAACGACAGCGCATGGAACTTTGTCCGGTGCGGCTGCGTTCCACCCGGTGCTTGCTGTTGCTGTTGCTGCTGCTGCTGTTGCGCTAGCTGAGCGGCTGCATTGGCGCCTCCAGCTGCTACTTCCTCCAGAGCGTGGGTGGCCATGGCCAGCGCTGATGGTGCTTGTTGTTGCATTTCACTCTCGTGCATGTCTCCAGGCTCGGCAGTGACCAGATCGGATGGGGTCGGCAGAGGGAACGCGGATCCGGCGGAGGGAGGGGGTTTCCCGACTGACGTGGATCGGCGCTGGTGAGCTCCTTCTAATCTTCCTGCAGCGATTTTCGTTGACATTTATAATATTATGGCAACGTATATTGAATATATTTGTTTGTATGCCGGGATCTGAAACCCATGTTATTTTTTTGGAAGGGATCAACCAAAAAAATGGAGCTAAATATATTTACTCCTCGGGAACATAGGGATCCTCAATCCCGTGCTCGGATACATATTTTGCCCACCCAACCAGCACTTCCGGGTGCTCGGCGTTGAGCACCGTTGCAGTCGACGACGACACAGCCGCAGAAGCGCCGCCAATGGCAGCAGCCTCGGCCTCAGCCTCCTTGAGAATGGTAGACTGGGAGGCGCCATCCAGCGAGTCCGAGAGACAGAGGTCGGCCGGGGTGTACTCGGGAGCCGGGAGCCGAACACCGTGGGTAGTGAGGAAATCGGCCCACGCGGCATTGTTGCGCAGGACGGCCACCCGCGGATCCGCGGGCCCCGCCATCTTGGACGCCTGCATGAGCCGCGGGATCAGG
The DNA here is from genome assembly GCA_025349905.2 of Blastocladiella britannica. Taxonomy (NCBI): domain Eukaryota; kingdom Fungi; phylum Blastocladiomycota; class Blastocladiomycetes; order Blastocladiales; family Blastocladiaceae; genus Blastocladiella; species Blastocladiella britannica. Next base: position 17,216 of record MU624540.1, read on the forward strand.
ATCGGCATATCCGAGTGGTTCTGGTGCGCGAGTCCCTTGAGCGTGACGTGTGCCATCGACTCCTTAGTCCCCGCCGACGCGCGCGTCCACTCGGCCATTGCCACCGAGTTGGATTTCCAGTGGAACGTCTCGGACGACGAGATGAGGGTCGGGACCGAGATCCCGAGCGACGGGTCCGTTGGCATCATCCACGGGTCCATGACCAGCGCCGCGCGGAACGTCAGGTCCTCGTCAGCGTCGGCGCCGGGCACCCGAGCGTGCTGCTGCTGCAGGACTTCGACGGTCGTGGCCCCACCAAACGAGTGGCCGGCCAGGAGCTGCGTGTCGAGATCGAGGCGTCCCGCCAGCGCCGCCAGTGGGGACGTCGATCCACGGGTGTTGGCCGGCACCTCCCCGCGTGCAATCCGACGAATCAGCGCCACGGTACGCCGCACTTCGGCCGCGCGGTGCAGCACCTGCGTCCGCCGCAGTTTCACCGCCACTGCGTCGGTGCCGAGCGTCGAGCCTCGCAGGTAAGGAATGGACCGGTCGGGCGTGTTGCTGTCGTCTGCAAACTTTTCAAACGAAATGCACGCCGACTGGTCCCGGTGCTCGATGGCAAAGACCACTGCGCCGCGCGAGGCCTACATTTTTTTTTACTTACGGTCAGCCAATCGCATAAATGAAAAATGAAATCAGGTAGGCCGTACCAAATCGCCAGCAAAGTACTGGTACGTGCCCTTGCACCCGCCGAGTCCGTGCGAGAACACCACCACGGGCAGCTTTTCCGGCAACGCAGGAGATGATGATGTCACTGCAGAAGAACCGGCGGGAGCCAACTCGCCATTGGGCACTGTCGGGACTTTGGCCGACCGGAAGATGGTGGAAAACAGTGGGCGCGAGAGGAAACGTGGCATGCGAATGAAATCGCCATATCCTTGGCCCTCGTGGTCCGAGAGCCACCGTGGCCGCTCGGCCGGGGTGGCCGCGCGCGTGGTCGGGTAAAACACGCGCACCAGCAGGGACTGCGGACGCACGCCGTCCAGCGCGAAAAGACGTTCGTCGGTGGGCGAAAACGCGTCGGGCCATTCGTGGTCGGCGACCGCCACTGGGAACGGGCCGGTGAAGTTGGGGAAATGGGTGAAGACCATTTTTCTTGCTGTTTGTTTGGCTACTATGCGGTGCATGAAGTGAGGGAAGGGATTTGAAGACAGTATAAATGCATGCTCGGCGTGCCCGGCGTGCTAGCTCGGGCCGAGGTGCTGACTGTTGATCCGCACGTACACGCGTGTTGGTGTTTGGCCTGACAAAAAACTCAAAACATCGCCACAATCGATCGATCTGGGAAATGGTACATTTTGGGAAAGTTCACGTTTCCGCGTGACGTCTGAAATATGAATGAAAACCACCGCCGCGTTTTCGTGGAAAAGAAAAAGGGCGACGACGACTGATCCGCCTTGGTCCACTTATCTTTCGAAAGTGTTGACCGTGCGCGCCTTTGACATATTCCTCTCTTCTCTCCTCTCCATCCCGTCTATCCAGCCTCAAACTGACAAGGATGGATTCGCTGGCTTCCGCCCGCAGAACCACTACCACCCACCCCAACAACAACAACCACTCTTCCATGTCCGATACTGACTCGGATGCCATGTCTGAATTCGAATTCCTCGACAACTTGAGCCGCTCGGACTCGCCGACGCCCTTGGCCGGTGCCGCCGATCCGCACGACGGTCATCGCGCGATCCAAGCCCCGGCACCCATGCTCCAGTCCACGGAGCTCTGCCGCCCCTCCACCACTCCCGAAAAAGTCACCATGTCCGTGTCGTCATCGACGCTTGTTGACGAGGACCAGTTGGCGGCGGCGGCGGCGTCCATGACCCACTCACTGACTCTGACGTCGTCGTCCTTGTCCATGTCGTCGTCGACTTCATCGCCGTCGCTGGCGTCGTCGTCCTCGTCCACGGAACCCCGTTCCCTGTCGTCCTCGTACCAGTTTCACCATGCCCTGAAGTTGCCGCCCAAGACCACTTCCGGAATGGAATGCGGCGGTCCGTTTTCGTTTACTTTCATTTCATATGCGAAGTGTTTAGGAAATGCCATTTGGGTGTCTTGGTTGATCAATCACTTTCACTCTGAGCTGATCACTCACACTCAAATGTGTATGTAATGGATCGCACAGACGATCCCATCCACCTGTCGCAGCTCGACATATCGATCACAAGCGAGGAGGAGGACCCGCAAGACACCACCATCCCGGACACGACGCTTTCGAGTTCGTACGGGTCGGCTTCGCTGCATCGCGGGCTTCTGGGCTCGTTCAACAGTGCCGCAGCCGCTGACAACAAGGACATGGTGCATTTTACCGCGCCCGAGGTCACGATGCTGACCATGGGCTCGCCCATCTCCAACCTGGTACTCCTGGACGTGGACTCGACTTCCGCCAAGCCTGTCACTGCTGCCGCTGCTGCTGGTACGGTTGCAGTTATCTCCAAGGACGAGGATCAGAGCGATGTCATCAAGGGCGCTGAAGGGACGTCTTGGGTGCCCCCCACGCCGGTCGAGACCGATAGTGTCGAAGAAACCCGCGCACGGTCGCCTGCATTCTACGCGTCCATGGCGCGCTTTACCGCCTCTGCCGAAACGGACAAGATCTTCGGCGGCGGCCGTTCTGCTGCTCGCATTCGTTCCGGAACCGTGGTCAAAGTGGAGACTGACAAGGGCGATCACGACGCTTCATTCGAGAAGAAACAACAGCAACGCGCGTGTGCTGGTGGCGACGCCAAGTCCGGCGATCTGACCGTCTCCGGCGACATGAGCGTCTCAACTTCAACCACCACCACATGCAAGACGATCAAGAAGCTTCGCGCCGCGCAGTCTTCGACCATGGGGGCGGCGCCCCAGCTCCCGACACTTCCTCGCGTCGGTCGTGCCACTGTCCGTCGCGTCACGCCGGTCCCTGCGTGGTTCCCGGCCACTGCCGCCGCCGCCGCCGCCGTTCCGCCCACGGTCGCCACCCAAGCATCTGGCAACGTATTTACCCGAGCCCTTGCCACTGTATCGACGCAAGCCGAGGCGATCGAGACCCAGCTGCAGGCGTGGATGATTGCCGCGCTGCAGTATCTGATGGACCTCCCGCTCACAGGCTCGGTGGCGATGCGCACGGCCGCGATTGCTGCGGTGTCGGTGATGATGCTGCCGATGCTGTACGAAATGGGCGTGGTCGGGCTCGATGGTCCCCTGGGCGGGCTGGTGGTGTGCTCGGCCGCACTCAAGGGCTCGCCGCGGATTGACGTGCGCGTCCAGCGCCTTGCGCGCGCCGACGAGCCGGTGCAGCCGGGCAGCGTGGTAGTGGAGGTGTGGACCAATGTGCAAGCGTCGGTGGCGTGGGCGCCCGTGGTGGCAGCGCCTGCGGACCCTGCAGGTTCTGCCGTCGTCGTGGTTCCTGCGGCTCCGGCGCCAGCGGCGCCTGTGGATGACGATGGCAAGACAGCCGGGGATCGCGCGCACCTGGAACGCGACATTGTGTACTCTCTTCTCGACGTGGCCAAGCTTCTCGCGGACAATGCCAAGACCCACAAGCAAATGCTCGATCTCGAGTTCCCGCTGGCACGCCGCCGCCGCGACGACTACCCAGACATTGTCAGCTCGCTGGCGACGCTGCACACGGACCTGCGGGTCGTGGACGAGCTCCGCAAGAAGATGGAGGAGCGGCTGGCGGTCACTACCACGGTCACTGTCACTGAAACCGCCACGGTTGTCGCGGCCGCTGCCACCACTGTGCCGCCTGTCCCTGCTGCGGCCAAGCCGACCGCATCGACTGTACCCGTGTCGCGTGGATGTGTGTCATGCGCTCGTGGGAGTGGCAACGGCTTGCCTGCCAGTGGCATTGTGGAAAAGTCGCTGGCTGCACGTACCCGCGATGCCGTCGTTCCTCCCCTGATGCAGGAAGTGGTTCAGGATGCTGCGTCTCTGGTGCCGCCGCCATGCAACGGATGTGGCAAATGCGCCGGGTATCGCGCCAGCCTTGCTGCAGCCGCCGCGGCAGCCGTTGCTGAGTCGGACGACACGAACGACCGTACGGCCCCAATGGCCGAGTCTGTGGCTGAGAATGATGATCAAGCAGTGACGCGTCCCGCGCCCGAGTTTGACGAGCAGGCAGAGTGCTCTACTGACCATGCCACCACCAAAGAAGAGACGCCGGTGGACAAGGTGTGTGCGACGGCGGAAGAGTTTGGCCGGCTGGTGGTCGCGGGCACCGACAAGGTGGTTCGGGCTGCACAGGTGCATGCGCAGCGGATTGGGGACTCGGCCGCCGTCGCGGGCAAGCAGATCCAGAAGTCGGCGTGGTCCGCGGCCGATTGGGTCTCGGGCAAGATGGCTGCCGCCTACCGTTACGTTGCTCCCGTTGGCCAGCCGCCGTTGTGAGCTTTTTTTCGTATTTCTTCTCTTCGCCTCGGATCCCCCTTCCTGTTTATACTCACCCCCCTTGGCCACTGTTTTTATTTGATATCTGTTATCCCGTTTTCTCACAACCTCCACGCACCCACACATCTGTTTTTCTCATATCTCACGAATGAAGTCCATGATCTTTATCCTTTATTTTTGAAAAAGAACACATTCATTGAGTACGAAGAACATTATGGCAAGTCCTTGGTGTCCGGATACAAGTGCTTGAACCGGTTCTTTCGCTGGATGGGCACGATCGCATCGGACGAGAACCGGATCCCACAGGCATTACTATTATTTTTTGTTCGCAAGTCAGTTCGTGCTGCATCAGAATACAATACAACGCAATACCATAACGTGCGCGGCCCCATAGGTCCTTTCCGAATCGACATGGTCCGCGTTGAGTCCAAGAAACAGTTGGTGCAGTGCCAGCGCTCGACATCGCCCTGTCCCCACGTTTTGATCGACTTGTTTTCCGTGATGGGCGGCAACTTGTCAGCCAAGATCGGCTCGAGCCCGCCGCGCGTCGACTGACCGGTGCGGAGCAGCAGCCCACGCTTGTTATGCAGCGGCGGGCCTGATGCGGGTGCGGCCGCGGACCCGGCGGGAGGGGCAAGGGGCGGTGGCGCGCTCATAGACAAAGTTGCGGCCATGGCGTTGTGAGCGGCATTGGCGGTGGTCGGCCCTCCGCCGGCCGCGGCAGCAGCAGGACCACCACTGCCCGGCACCAGCACCGCCGAGGCCGGCACCCCACCGGCCGTCGGCGGCGCCAGCGCGTACACGGCCGCGGCTGTGAGTGGTGTGGCGGCGCGGGCTGCCAGCGCAAACTGGCGGGTGAGGGCGCGCTCGTACGCGGCGATCTTGGTCCCCTGGTCCTCGGCGTCGCGGACGCGCGCGTCACGTACCGCCGCGTCCGATTTGGCGAACCGGCGGGCCCGGCGCGCGTCTCGATCGTTGGCTTCGCCCGACGCGCCCACGGCCGCAGCAGCCGCCATGGCGGACGCGGTGGCCAAGTCCAGGTCCTCAGCATACGCCGCGTACGCGTCGGCCGATGCGCCCACGCACACGGCGGTTCCAAATGCCACGGGGTCGCGTGCGGTGAGTGGGACCGAAAGGGTTGATGAGGCGGGCGGCGCGGGTTTGCCGAGCACGGGGACCGAGGGTGCGTCGCGCGGGCCAGGGACACTCAGCAAGTGCTCGCGCACGTACGCTACCAGCTGGCCGCGGACGGACGCCGCATAAATCGGCGCGAGTTCGCGCGGTAGGCCCAGGTCGGCGACGGTCTGCATCGCTAGCTGTTCGGGAGTCAGGGTGGTCCGTGGGTCCCAGTCGAACCGGTCGCGCAAGTGGATGCGGCCCACCACCAGATCGATCTGTTTGGAATTGAATGGTGAGTACAATCGAAAAAAAAAAAAGGGAAAGGGAGCGCGCACCTCGATCGGAATCAGCACCGAGTCCTCCTCGTCCGCGGCCTCCACCGCAGCTGCCGCAACTACGGACTCAGCTGCCTCAGCCTCACCCTCCAACCAAGTAATGGCCGCATCCCCGCCACCACTGGCATCCCCGGCCCACTCGTCGACCTGCAACCGGATCGCCGCCGCAATCACCGGCACCAGTCGCGGCGGCAGCAGCAAGTCCGTGCACAGTATTTCGGCAAACTTTTCAGCCGTGACCATCGGGTCGCGTGCGTTCCACAGAAACGCGTCCCGGAGCCGCGCCGTCCCGGCCGCCATCGAGTGCCCGCCCGACGAGCCCGCGTACATGGGAATGTCCAAGTCCAGGACCACAGGCACCAGTGCCTCGCCGTAGGCTGCAGCGGCGCGGCGTTGCGCCGGTGAGAATGCCAGGTGGTACAGGTGGTTGGTGCGGGTGATCACGCGCTTGTCGGACCGCGGGACCCGCACATCGAACTGCGACGTCACGTCGAATGGACGGGACGGGTCCTGGTACGTCGGTGGGACTGGGAGCGATGGGGGAGGCGGTTGTTGCTGCTGTGCAGGGGTGGCCGTTGTGGGGAGACTGCTGGACGAGCCGCGGTCGCGATCGGACCGGGACATGGCGTGGGCAGCTGCACGGGCGGCGGTCCGGCGCGAGCGTAGAGGGACCGCGTCCGAGTCGCTCTCCGATGCGTCTATGATAGTAATGTTCGTCAATCCAAGCTGGTGCCCAATCCAATACTTGGAAAAAAAGTTAGAGTAAGGTACAGTCGTCGTCGGGCCCGTCGCGATCACCGCCAGCACCATCAGCACCCGTGGCAGTGGTAGTGGGCGCATCGAGTGCACGTGGACCTACCATCACCAGGCCGTTGGGCAGACACCGCGCGCGGTTGTGCAAGTCCGACTCGATGCCGGCCACTGGGCGGCGAGGGGGCATGGCCATCGGGTGCTGCATCTGCTGTTGTCTCTGCTGCTGCAGCTGGAGAGCCGCTGCTGCCCGTTGTTGTTGTTGTTGCTGTTGCATTTGAATCTGCTGCTGCAGTTGCTGCTGATTGGGGTACGGCGAGGGAGCGGTGGTCGCAGGCTGCATTCCGTAGAACGAGGCGACCGGGACCGGCGCGGGGGGTACCGTCGTCGAAGACGAGGGCGAGGACGAAGACAAGGAGGAGGAGCGCATCAAGCTCAGGCCGCCAATGGAGAGCGTCGGAAGCGACGAGGAGGGCGGCGGTGGAGGCGGGGGCGGGGCAGGAGCGCCCATGTGTGTATGTGTGAGATCCTTTTTCTGTATACGGCTGCTTGGGCTTGCTATACGGTCGCTGCCTTGAGTGTGTCGTGTTGAATTTACCGTACAAGGCAAGTCTGCGCACATCTGATTCAACCAAACCAAAAATCCACCGGAAAAGCTGAAACTCGTGATCTCGACCCTGCACTTAAACAAGCACGCCAAAAGAAAAGGCCTAATCGAGAAAGGGTGGGTGTGATCCCAGATAAAAGAGGGGAGGAGGGGAAGGGCAACAGAAAAAAGTGGAAGAAAAGTACGAGGACAGCAAAAGAAGAAAAAAACGAGAGCAAAAACAAGAGGACAGGAAAAAAAAACCCTACGGCGTCACCACGGCCGCCTCGGTCGGGGCCACCAGAGCCGCGATGGCATTGGCCCTGATCTTGGCCTCGACCGCTGTCGCCTTCGCACCAAGACGGCGCAACAACTCCAACGGCACGTTCACCAACTGGGCCGCCTCACGCATTTGGTGGACCTGCTTCAGCGCATGCGCCGGCCCGCATCTCTCGCCAACTGCCACCGCCTCCTCCATCATGCGGGTCCACCAGTCCGGCAGCAACCAACAACACGCCATGTCCGCCTCGGTCGCAGCTTTACCACCGGCAAGCAGCCCACCGTCCCGCTCGAACTCGCCGATCATCACCGACCACTGCTGATCGTGGTGCTTGCGGAACACGGCGAGCTTGGCGAGGAGGTCGTTGCACTTGGCAATGACAGGGCCCATCCGGAAGCACCTCGTCGCCAAAGTGAGCCGCTTCCGTTGCCAACGGAGAGCCTTGACGAGACCAGCCCGCGTGCGCGTCTTGGGGCAGCACGGCATGGCCTTCCAGTCGATGCGGGGCCGCCGAATGGCGCACCACTCCATCTTGCCAGAGACCGGGGCGGGCGGCTTCTTGGTGCGCGAGAACGGGTCCGGCCGCGCGCCGCCAAAGCATTCCATGTACAGGAAGAGACCGATCATGTTGCGAGCGGCATTCGCATCACGATCAATCACAAACTTGCACACCCGGCAGGCGCGCGTCCCCCACAGCTTGCCCGGCACGGTAACATCCACAACAGAGCTTGGACGTCCGACACTCGTCCATCCGGACGACCGTGTACCCGCGGCGGAGGCACGTGGGCTCGAACCAGCCCACCGCCGCCGGCGCAAATCCGCGAAGCGTCGCGAACCGACCCGAGTCGCCCGTCACGACGATCACGCCGGCGCGCTCGCATGGCGTGCGGCACTCCGGCGCAAGACTCCTCACAAATTCTTCCTGGAACTGCTTCCTCTGGACCTCGTTGCGACGCTTGATGCGCGCTTGGATAGGTATTTTTTTTTTGGCGGGCGATCGCGTGTTGTATATGGTATTCTTTCCCCTTCGCTTCACATTGTATTTTTTGATAGGTCGAGAATAAGCAATAAGTGAGCGCGGATCAAGGCCAAGATCAATCTGGAATCCAGGATCAAAGTACCAAACGGGCCGGATCGGGAGCGGTCGGCGGGATCGGGATGAGTGGAAATTGCTGGAATGTAAGAAATCTATTGGAAATATTGGATCCCTGGAAAGCTGGGTTGGCGGAATGACATTGGTAACGCGGCCATTGGGTATCATGGACGGACCGTCCGGAATATCAACGAGAAAGCCGGACTGGTTTGACATTGAAAAGAAAATAGGCATTGGAATTCGGATGGAAGGATTTGGGACACGGCAATGTAAATCGTGCTCCGATTTCCATGGCAGGCCAGCTCGGAATTCCATCTCCAAAACCGTGTTCAGTGCGTAGCCGTGCGCTTCAATAAAAATGATCACTTTTTAAAGAGAGAATTCCTGCTCTCGTACTGCAGCGTATTACACTATGAGCGACCAACAACAACAACCACCACAGCACCATGAGCCCGGGTGGAACGACCCCTCGGCCGAAATCTTTATTGGTCACGCCACAACGTCAACCGACGCGGTGGTAGCCGTTGCCCAGGACCAGCTGCACGCCAAACTGACGGCCATTCTGGACGCCAAACGAACCACCATGGCTGTACTTATATACCCCTTTTGTAATGGAACTCATCAATTCACATTGGATCAACAGGATCGCATGTTCAAGGACTCGGAGCAGCGGCTGGCTCCGCTGTTGGAACGACTGCACGCTCACCAGGTAGCTTCTCCACTCGCTAGTCTTTTAGACCAGGTGGTGGAATGTGCGTCATATATACGTGGTTCATATCTTCTTGGAGACTGATCTTGTAATTATAACAGCCTACAATAGCCAGAACCAGGACGAGACAGGTAGGCTGCTGCAAACGCTGTCCACGCTGTACATGGACGAGGCCAAGTGGACCGTTGGGCTGCGGCGGCTGTTGTCGTGATTGACTACCAAATAACATTTTTTCGATATATTCTTCTTGTTTTTTGCGATCGACACGTCGTGGATATGGTGGGCGTGCCACCGTCCCTCTCTTCGCGCCCATTTGCCGTTGGCGTCGCGTTCGTTGGATGGAGTTGAGCGCCACCCAAAACATGTTCGCGCCGCCCTTGACAACTTTTTCTCTTTGGCCGATCAGCGACCCAAGCTTTTTCTTGTTTAACGACCCACCAACCATCCAACCAACCATGGTACGTTATTGTCATGGGTTTGAGACCGGCCCTTGCGACCTATGCCGCCCATCCTTTTCTCTCTTACGTCCTCTTGCTCCCCACCATGTTTAACGCCTCCCTTTTTTTGTAACTAAAGAACGAGAACTACGACGTCATTGTCCTCGGCACCGGCCTCACCGAGTGCATCCTCTCGGGCCTGCTCTCGGTCGAGGGCAAGAAGGTCCTGCACATGGACCGCAACGACTACTATGGCGGTGACTGCGCGTCGCTCAACCTGACCCAGGTCTGTTTCTTTATCTGTTTCTTTACTTTATTCATATTTATATGCCTCATTTAATGTTTAAAAAATACAGATCTTCCGCAAGTTCCGGTCCGGCGCCAACCCGCCCGAGTCGTTTGGCCGCGACCGCGACTACGCGATCGACCTGATCCCCAAGTTCATGATGGCCAATGGCGCGTTTGTGCGCATGCTCTCGCACTGCGAGGTGACCAACTACCTCGAGTTCAAGCAGATCGCCGGGTCCTACGTGTTCCGCGACGCGGCCATCTCCAAGGTGCCCGCCAACGAAATGGAGGCCGTCAAGTCGCCGCTCATGGGTCTCTTTGAGAAGCGCCGCGCAAAGAAGTTCTTTGAGTGGGTGCAGAACTACAAGGCCGAGGACCCGGCCACCCACGGTGGGGTCGACGTGGAGAAGATGACTATGCAGCAGGTGTACACCCACTTTGGCCTTGAGTCGGGCACCCAGGACTTTATCGGTCACGCCATGGCGCTGTACCTTGACGACTCGTATGTCTTTATTTTTCACCTTTTACTTGAAAATACTGATCACAAAAACCCATAAAAAGGTACATCAACAAGCCCGCCAAGGAGGCCATTGAGCGCATCGTCATGTACACGCTCTCGGTCCTGCGCTACGGCAAGTCGCCGTACGTGTACCCGCTGTACGGCCTGGGCGAGCTCCCGCAGGCGTTTGCGCGCCGTTCGGCGCTGTACGGTGGAACGTACATGCTCAGCAAGCCGATCGACGAGGTGGTGTACGGTGCCGACGGGAAAGTGACCGGCGTCAAGTCCGAGGGCGAGGAGGCCCATGCTCCCATTGTGATTGGCGACCCGTCGTACTTTACGTCCAAGGTCAAGGCCACCGGCAAGATTGTGCGGTCGATCTGCCTGCTCAAGCACCCGGTTCCCAAGACCGACGACTCGGACTCGGTGCAGATCATCATCCCTCAGAACCAGGTCAAGCGCAAGTCGGACATTTACATTGCGTGCGTGTCGTCGGCACACAAGGTGTGCGCCGAGGGCTACTACGTGGCGATCGTGTCCACCACCATTGAGACGTCGACCCCCGAGCTGGAGCTCGATCCCGCGTACAACCTGCTGGGCCCGATCACCGAGAAGTTTGTGTCGATTGTGGACGTGCACGAGCCGCTTGCCGACGGGTCGGCCGACGGTGTGTTCATCTCCAAGTCGTACGACGCCACGTCGCACTTTGAGACGGTGTGCGAGGATGTGTTCTCGCTGTACAAGCGCATCACGGGCAAGGACCTGCACCTGGCCACCTGGGAGGAGCTGCAGGCCAAGCAGGACGCGGCCAACCAGTAATTCTTTTCTGAAAAAAATATTTTTTCGTTTTTTTTTTTTTTTCACACACTTGCTCTCTTTGGACCATTCTTTCCTGACAGCGGCACCGATTGCCAGATTTGGCCACTATCACCCATCTCCTTCAAAAATATTACGCCCTGGGGGTCGCTCGCCATCGTTGGACCACCCACGTTCTCTTTCCGCGCACCTGAAGGCCAAAGCCAATAATTTTCAAAAAATTATCGACTCTTTTTTTCGCGATTAATTTAAGAGGACAATGTCCGATCCAACATCCGCGCCCGAGCCGCTCGTGAGCCCGCCATCTCTGGCCCACATTGTCCAGGGCGACAGCAGCGGCGTGCTGCCGTCGTCGCCGCGATTGGGACGCGCCACGATCCCCGCACCGGTTCACGCGGCGCCGGAATCGTTTGGTCCGGCACGCACCGCCACTGCCGCTGTTGGCGGCCCCGGGTCGCTCGGTATGGCCCGCACCCCCACCGCGCAGTCGGCCCCCCCGGGCATCTCGGCATCGTCGTCGCACGGCTGGATCAAGTCGCTGTCGTCGTCGTCCGGCGCGCCATCACTGTCTGGGTCGTCGTCCGGTGTTGCGTCGTCCGGCGCGTCAATCATGTCCATGCAGTCCGGATCGGGCGCGTCGGCTCCGGACCCGCTTGACGGCGTCGTGGTCTCGAGTCGGCCCGAGGACTATGAGCTCGAGGCCACTGTCGGTCCGTTTTAACTTTGTTTTTGCGTGCGCGCGAGCATTTGACCAACACGTTTTTTTTTCTCTGTCTCGCCAAAAACAACAGGATTCGGCTCTTCTGCAACCGTGTATGCTGCCGTGTACCGGCCCTCGCGGCGGCGCGTGGCCGTCAAGGTCATGGAGCTGGACATGTTCCAGCGCAATCAAATCGAGGAGCTTCGGGTACGCGTGTTGCCAGTACTCCATCACATTGTAACTGCCTGATTGACCCACTCCTCACGAACCCTTTGTAGCGCGAGACGACCGTCATGTCGCTATGCAAGCACCCGAACGTGCTGCGCGTGTACGCGTCGTTTGTGGCCGAATCCAAGCTGTTTATCGTGACCCCGTTCCTCTCGGCCGGATCCGTGCTGGATATCATGAAATCCGCGTACCCGCGAGGGATCGACGAGACGTCCACCGCAACGATCCTCAAACAGGCGCTCCAGGGGCTTGCGTACCTGCACGCGAACTCGCACATTCACCGCGACATCAAGGCCGGGAACATCTTGCTCTCGGAAACGGGGGTGGCCATGCTGGCTGACTTTGGAGTGTCGGCATCCATGGAGGCGGCCGAGTCGCGTGGGATGCGGACGCGACGGACGTTTGTGGGCACGCCGTGCTGGTACATCATCCATTTACAATATCTTTAAAAAAAAAACACAACTAACACGAGATATGACAGGATGGCCCCCGAAGTCATGGAACAGGCAGGGTACAGTTTTTCCGCCGACATATGGTCGTTTGGGATCACCGCGATCGAGCTGGCGATGGGCGCCGCGCCGCTAGCAAAATATCCGCCCATCAAGGTACTGATGCTGACGCTGTCCAACGATCCACCGACACTCGATCGCGACGCGACAAAGTACAAGTACTCGAAAGCTGCCAGGGAGTTTGTGGACGCTTGCTTACAAAAGGATCCATCACGCCGCCCCTCGGCCGAAAGACTCCTGGGCCACGCGTTCATCAAGGCCGCCAAGAAACCCGCTTGGCTGGTGCCCAACTTGATTGCCGAGCTGCCTCCACTGGTGGACCGCGCGCGCGCTCGCGGGATGGCGCCACCGCCACCTGAAATTGCCGACATGGTGCGTGCCAATGGCGGCGATGCATCTCCAAGTGGCGGTGGCCAAGGCGGGTTGAATGGTGGAGGAGGTGCGGGCGGAAAGGGCGGCGCAACGGCGCATGTACGCGTGCCAGTGTCATGGGACTTTGGGTCGTCTCCGCCAAGCTCGCCCGTGGACGCGGTCGCACCACCATCGCAACAACCACCGACCGTGCTTTCATCCACCAGCCCCCTTCCTCTCCCGCCTCTGCCTCCAAATCAAGCGCCACAACCGCAGGCGGCTCCGTCCAGCGGATTTGTCACTCCTGACGCATCGCCGACGCCGCAGCCTCGTGTCGTCACATTTTCGGTCGTGTCGGGTGCTGTCGGGCTCGGAATTGACGCATCTTCGAGTAATGGAGCGACCCCTGATCCTGGCGTGTCGGCGGCCCCAACACCACCACCAATCGCAACATCAGCAGCCCCGTCCAGTGGGCAGTCGGCATTGGCGCGGAGCGTCAGCATTGGCGGTGGTGGCACGGCATTGCAAGAAATGCGGCGCGGCCGGTTTTCGGTTTCGGACATGGGTGCTGGCCCCGGCGGTGGTGGCGCCACGGGTCCCGCCAGTCCCAAACCCCTCAACGCGCCGCTGGTAGCATCGCCGCTGGCGTCGTCCATGGGCGCCGGCGTTCCATCTGCAGCAGCCGGCGCCAGCGGGTACGACGGACAAGCGGCAGCAGGAGCAGCGATGCGCTCGTCGACCGACCCGCTCCCACCACTCCCTCAGCGTCGCGGCCGGTTCGAGGTCAGTATGGGCGCTAGTGGAGGTGGTGCGTCCTCATCGTCGGCCGCTGCATCGACGACATCGTCGCCCATGTGCGGCAATGGCGGTGGTGGCAGCGCACTTGCATCGCCATTGCTTGGCGGCGGCGGTAGCGGTGCTGGTAGCGCTGGTTACCGGTCGGCCAATGCCAGCAATAGCGCCATCAACATGGCAGGACTCGGGTCCGCCGTGGGCGTCTACAGCACCTCAGTTGCGTCCCCAGCTACGACAGCGGCGGCAACAGCAGCGGCGCTCGAATGGGGAGGTGGCACCACCCCACCCCCTCCGCTTTCTTCGACCGCTGCTGCTCCAGGTGGTGGTCCCTCAGTTCCAACCCCGACTAGCAGCGTGTTCTCGCTTCAAACCGTGAACAGTCCGGTCATGTCAGCCCCTGGCCCGCTCACGTCTCTCTCGCGCCAGGCGTCGGTGACGGCGACGCTGCGGCGCGGCGAAGTGACTCCCGGTGGGCCCGTGGCCACCACCGTCACCGGCCCGTCTCTGTCGGGGTCGCTCGCGTCCTTGTCGGGCCCCATGCTCGCTGCTGCTGCCGCCGCGGCCGCCGCGTCATCTTCGTCGCCTTCAGCTGCTGCGGCTGCCGCTGCTACTGCCGCATCTGGAGGTCAACAAGGAGGGGCTGGGTCCATGGCCGCACTGGGAGCTGTGGTGGCGGCAAACGGGCCGTCCGCCATGTCGTCGCATGAAGTCGACTTGCTGCTTCGTAGGCACGAAATGACGTTCCAGCTGCTGTCCAATGTCGCAGACCGCGTGGGCGTGCGTGGTGGTCCTGTTGCTGGCCGGCCGGTCACGGCGCCCGCAGTGACACTGGTATCTCCCGCCCTGCCAGCACTGGCGGCATCGTCACCAGCAGCAGCGGTGGCGGCGGTTCCTGGCATTTCTATGAGTGGTGGCACAGATGTCGCTGTATCTTCGTCTGCGTCGCTGCCCAATGTCGCAGCAGCAGCAGCGTCTTCGTCAGCGCTCGGGCTCGTGGCAACGCTCTCGGCCGCCGCGGTGCAGGTGGACGCGCTTGTCAAGGAGAATGCGCAGTTACGGGCCGAGAACGACCGGCTGCGCCGAGACTTGGAGCTGGCCTTGCGGCGGCGGCGGTCGTCGTCGTCGTCGTCGTCGTCGTCGTCGTCGGCATCCGTGGCGGCGGCAGCAGCAGCTGCAGTAGCAGCATCCTCTACCAACAAGGAGTCTGGCCCACATGCACCGCCGCCCTCCGCGAGCAGCAGCACCAAATGAACACCAACAGTGGATAGTATATATAATAATATATGATTGTTTTCAATGTGGCCGGACCACGATCCGACGCAGCACAACGTGCCGCGGATCGTACGGAATCCCGACCACCTCTTCGGCCAATCCGCTTCGGTACCGTGCCGCCACCACTTTCAGTCCTCGACACACCATCGCGTGCTCGCGGCGCCGAGCCAAGACTACCCCAAATGCCTCGGCCGCCAGCCACGAGATCGCGGCCGCGTGGTCCCGGAACCACTGGCCCCGCCCTTCTCCCGACATGGCGCCCAGTTCGGTAGCCATGAGCCTTGGAAACTGGCGCACGGTAGTCGCGATCGCCGCCAGCAGCGTCGTTGGCCGAATGCGGCGCGACCCGGTACCGGACCGCACGCCGTAGTGAATGGTCCAGGAGAACGTGCGGATGGCACCGAAGTAGGCCAGCTGGTAGATGTTGAACAGGACGGTGGGTGTCGGGTACAGGTGCGGGTCAAGGACGAGGGGAGAAGCTTTGCTTTGGCAGAACCGGTGGATGCGGTCGATCAGGTTGGACCCGGGGGATTTAAAGTCTAAGGCGAACTGAGTGGCCATTTCTGATAAATCAATGGCAAGTTAACCTTACATTTGATCTGGTGCGGGGACGAACACGTACGTGCCTTTGCCAGAGTACCGACTGAAATCGTTGGAGATGGTCAGGTCGCGGGTATCAATTACAAGTCCGCACCACGGGATCACTGCCAGACAAATCATTTCGTCAGTTTTCACAACAAAGGTAGACTCATCAAGAAAAAAATTGAAAGTACCTGGAGACACGATGGTATCTCTCTCTGGCGTCTGGAACGAAGTCACCGAGTCTGGGCGGTGGATATGAAACCCGGGGATCGGGGTCGACGACATGACGGTCATAAAGCGCAAGGCGCTCGCCTTATCCGTGGTCAAGTACAAGAAATCGTCTCGCCAGCGCAACAAGACTTGCTGAAAAATATCAATCGAGTGAGCTAACACCTCGACAAAGGCGAAAAGGAAAAAAAAAGAACGGACATGACTGCTGCCTCCCGCCTCCAGAATCGACTTCTCGAGCTTGGAAAACACTAAGTCGCACAGCAACGGGGACAAGATCCCGCCCTGGGGCACGCCCACGACTTGGCGGAACAGCTTACCCGACTTGCGAATCACGGTTCCCGACACGGCGGTACCCAGGCGCCGAATGACGTGTTGCCGGCTTAATGTCAAGTGCTTGACATTGACCAAGACCCGCGATCCGGTACTGGGCACAGCTGGCGATCGGTGAACGATCCCGTCCGTGGTCACCCACACGTGCTTGGACCGGCCCTTGGACAGCGGGACCCAGCACATGCCAACCCCGACGTGTGCGGGCATGGTGGCCAAGTGGCCCAGCGCTAGACTGGCGGCAGTGGTGGCGTCGAGCCGGTCGTACGCCTTGGTGACGTCAATTTTGATTCCGTACACGGTCGGCATGGGGCCGGTGGTCTGGCGGACGCCGAGTATGAATTCGGAGACTAGTTTGTGCAAAGACGACCAGGTTGGCGTTGTTCTCGTGTCGGCCTATGTCAATTTTTTTTTAAATCGAGCCAACCAAATATAAAAATACAAACGTACGGTCAGCGACTTTAAGATTGCATTCACTGGGCGGAAATACGATCGCTGGTCCTGGAATCCGCGCGCGCTGGTGTGCAGTTTGGCGTGGTTGATCAAGAGCCGAGTGCTCGTCGATTTTGGAAGCACGCGGTGCTTGTAGTACCCAAAGGCACCTGCTTCGCCTGTGGAAAAAAAAAATGTCAATCAATTGGTCGTGTTTTCCATGAGAAAAGACAAGCGAACCGCCATCATCATCCAGCGGAGCAAACATGCTCAAGTAGCTCGCCATGGCCGACCGCTCAATATTTCGCCACAGGTGGTGCGGGTAGTAAAAGATCGCGCCCTTGTACGCCTGGGTTTCCGTCGCGTAGAAATGGGACCGAATCAGCGGCACCACAAAGTCGTACATGAACCAACCGAACCAATCGCGGACCAACGCACGACGTGCCGCGTAGTCGTCCGCATTGGCAACAGGCGCCACTGGGCCGACCCACTCCATGTCAGTGATCCGCATCGCGTCAATAAACTCCGATAGCCGAAACGCATCCCACTGGCCCATGGTCGCGTACGAGTGGATCGCGCGCTTGATCACCGCGAAATTGGCCGCGCTGCCCCACACTGCCAATGGGAAAATGGCTTCGGTGGCCGTGAAGAGGAACGAGGTGATGGCAGAGTGGGTGAGGTGGCGGCCAAGAGGGTTTCCGGCGGGAAGACCCTGGCAGTAGCGAAAGAGAAGCCGCTTACTGTTGTAAACGCGGCCGCGGCGGCAGATAGTTTGCCACAGTGGTAAAAACGATGCTCGCAAACGTCCAGCGCCCCGCCGCGAGACCATGGTCGAGACAAAGACGGGCCGCAGCGATTCAACCGTGTCGTATGGCTGGAAAAACGCGTCTTTTGTGTTTTGTTTGTGAATTGCGCAGCATTAACGGTAAAAAAAATTACGAACGACCAGGCGGAAGCGAGTACCGGCACTTTCGCACAACTCGCTTTCCAAGGCGTCCCCATTGCAGGTGCGGCGGTAGTGCGGTGGTAGTACCGGACTTTGGCAGATTGCGCGGCCGAGAGTACAATGCGAGTCCCATCGGCATTTTATCGGGACGATCGACCGTCCGCGCTACCTTGGCAACTTTTTGTTCGCGGCCGTTACGAGCACTCTTTGCAGCACGACCATTGATCCGACGTCGTTGTGCTGGCAACAGCCGGAGCGACGACGTTTTGCGGAGCGGCAGCGGGCCATAATAGGCACCACCCAGCAATGGGCCAGAGATTTGGACGTATGCGCCGGCGTGGTACGTGAATAGTGTCGTTTGCACGAGCAGGAATTCGAGCACGTCCGGTCCCACGCTAATATTGCAACTGGTATTTTAGACCAACGGTAATGTTTTCCGCATTGGTACCACGTACGCACCACAGCAGGAGGGGCTGCCACACGTCCATGCTTGCATCCAAGATCGCAAGCGCGAGGTTCGGCGGCCCGATCGAGCGATCGCTCTTGGTTCCAATATTAATTTCAATACAAATGCGGACAAGAGGTTGAATAACAAGTACCCGCGTCGCGCCAACTCCGAGCACGTTTCTTGCTTGTCGTGAAACATGGCCAAGAGCCGCGTCAATGACCGGCCGAGCAGAACACACGTATCCAGCGGGTGCAACACTTGGCGGTGGGGGTAGGCCAGGCTGGATGGCCGGCGCCGACACGATCGTTTGGACCAGAAACTGATAAAGTCGCGGCGACTCGCGGAATCGGCGCGCGATTTCGGCCGTCCCGGACAACGCGACGTGTGCGGCCAGGACCGCCGTCAAGTAATCCAAGAGCAGCATGCATCCAGGCAAGCGCTCGACCAGGGTCCATGGGATCTTCTTTTCAAGAGATTGCATTTGTACTTGTTATGAAAGAGCGGCAACTCGTTCAGTGCCTCCTCCGCTTGCCGCCGCGACTACCACCACCACCGCCGCCCCGGCTGCCGCCACCGCTGGGACCGCGCTTGCGCTTCTTGCCACCGCCCACAGCGCTTGATGGCACGAGCTCGCCAAAGTCGTCGTCCGAGTCCAGGCCCTCGTTGCTCTCCAGCATGCGCGAGAACTCGTCGGCCGACGCAAACACGGACCCGGAAATGGTGTACCCGAGCTTGGTCTTGTCCTTGGCCATCTTCTTTTTCTTGCGGCGCGACATTGTCTCGTCTATTTCATATAAATGCCGCGTTTTGTTAGTTGTCAGGTAAAAAAACAACGGAAAGGGCATGTACCGTCGGAGCCGACATAACCGTCATCGTCGTCCTCAAACCCGCCCGCGTCGTCACCCATGTCGCTGTCCATGGCATCCATGTCGTCCGCAAACGCGGCTTCCAGATCGCTCTCGTTGCCGCCATCCTCCACCATGTCGTACGCAGCCTCATCATCCTCATCGTCGCCGCCCTCGTCGGCATCGTCGCTATCCATCCCTTGCGCGTACGCTGCAAGGTCCTCGTCATCCTCGTCCTCGGAGTCGTCTGCTCCAGGATCGTGTTTTTTGGAGAACCCGGCCGACTTGAAAATGGCGTCCTGGATCGCGTCCTCGCCCATATCGCTGTCGTTGTCGTCCTCCGGGTCCGGGCCGTCCATTGCCGACATGTCGTACTCGGCCTCTTCGTCCACATTGTCAAAGTCGTCCCTCATCGACTTGGTCGGGCCCGCCTTTTTGGGGTGGAGCTCTTGCTGCTTGGTAAAGAACCGGTGGAAGAAGACCTGTTTTTTTGTTGTGACAGTATTTTGAAAGGTCAGTGCATGGAAACGTACAACGCAAAGTGAAAATAAACAATACCTCATCCGCAGCAACCTCGTTCAGGTGCATGTTGGCAAATGCCGTCGAGTTGAGCGGTCGGCCAGCGCCAACCACCATCACGTTAGCCGGACCATTGTCGCGTTTCTTGCCATGGTCGCCCTCGGATGCAATGAATCCAATGCGCTTCGAGTGCAGCATGGACGCGGCGGCAGTGCCACCGGCAGCGGCAGACTTGACCGATTTTTTGGGCTTCTTGTACACAAACTTGTCGAGGAACTTGGTCATGGTGTACGTTTCGAGCGGATCGACACCCTCCGGCAACGCCAGCGGCTCGCCGCGCAACATGGCCTGCGCAAACACCTGCACGGACGGGTGGAAGTGGTTGGCGAGCATGTTGAGTTCCCACAGCCCAGTGGTGCCCGCGTGCGCGTACTCTGGCGTGCGGTGGAACGCGTCATACGGCTTGGCCGACGCCTCCTCGGGCACCCGCAGCATTGCCGGCACCAGCGCGGCGCGCGACGTCATCACTTTGGACACGATCCACAGCGATCCAATCACCACTCCAGCATGGCGGTCGTTGAGCGCCAGCTGCAGCAGCCGCTTGGCAAACGCCACCACGCGGTCGGCCATAGAGTCGCTGCGCATGGCGCGGAACACCAGGTTGAGGAACAGCGCCAGCTGCTTGGACGACACGGTGCCGCGGTGGTCGAGCAGCGCCGCGTACAGCGACCGGTAGAACCGCGAGACCACGTCGGGCTTGGACTGCATCACCTGGTAGATGAGCGACAGCGCCTGCACGCGCACCGTGAAGTGGTCGTAGTGCGTGATTTTGAACAGTGTGTCCAGGTGCTTGGTGAGTGTTGACGGCGTTCCCGACAGCGCCGACGGTGCCGCGAGTTCCGCTGCCGGAGTAGCTGCTCCCTTGGGGTGAGGCTGCTTCTTGCCCACCTCGATCCGGCCAGCGGCATCGGCCGCATCGGCCGCCAGGAGCGCCTCCTTGGCGTACGGGAACGCGCGGTTCACGCCCGTCAACAAACCCGAGAGGATCTTGTGGTCGATCGTGGACTTGCCCTGCTTGGCGTCGGCGGCCAGCTTGTGGAAGAACCCAAAGTACGTGTCTACCAGCATGACGGCCACGTCGGCCTCCTCGTGCGACAGGAGCATCTGGTTGAGCGTGATCACCGCATAGTAGTGCGCGCGGTCGCCAACGTGCGACCGGAGCATAAACTCTTCGACGGAGCGCACGACAATGGGCTTCATGGCCGGGTGGTGGGTGGTGGTGAGCTGGTGGATCAGGAACGCGGCTTTGGCGGCCAGCTTGCGCTCGGCGTCGCCCAGCTTGTTGACAAGCAGCTTGAGCAGGTTGTGCTCCTGCTCGGGCTTGGCCACCAGCATGTCCAGGAACGCGGTGGTGGTCTTGGACCGAATGTACGGCAGCGTGTCGTGCGAGAGCCGCTCCAGGATGCCCAGGAAATCAAACACCAGCCGCTTGAGCCGGTCCTCGAACGCAAACAGCACCAGCTCGGCGTCGGTCGGGTCGCGCGAGTCTGGAAGCGTCGCCAGCGAGTCGATAAAGAACCGGAGCTTGCGGTCCGACGGCAACAGACCCTCGGAGGTGCCTGCCGACAGACCGCCGCCCGTCAGCAGATCCTTGAGCGAGTCCACCGCTAGCAACACATAGCGGCGGTTCTTTTTGCGGGCCAGGTTAAAGAGCTGTTCGAGCGCCGTGAGGTTGTGCAGCGGGGACGACTGCACGAGCAGCGTCAGGGCCGAGACGCGATCCGACAAGGTACCGCCAGTCAAGATGGTGCGCATAAAGGACGCATCGCCGCCCGTGTATGATTTGTCTATGTTATTGTCGTATTGAATGGACGTGTCCATTCATTGTATTAAAAAAAAAGACGGTACCAGAAGAAAAGCGCTTGCCCTCGTCCTTGAGCAGATCCATGCCGCGCAAGAGCATCGAGTTGACGTCGCGGCGGCCGCCAGTGCTGACACGGTTGGCGCGCGAAGACGACGTGAGGGCTGCTCCCGGTTGGGTGGCAGCATCCACTGCGTGCCAGCCCGACGTGGGCTTGATCAGGTAACGCTCCGACATGGGCGTAGTCGGGCCCGAGTGTGGTGCAGACGATGACGACGGAGCGGTTTTGGCGCCGGCCGCGGCCTTGCCACCGCGCATCGGGCGGAATTTCGGGTGCTTGTGCACGTCAAACGGGGCCATATTTCGTTAATTTAACTGCGGATTGAGGGTACACGAAATAAAGGTGGAAATAAATAAAAAATTCGCCCCTTAATCGCGCCCATTATGCACCTGACACGTCGCGAGGTGAGTGGTGTTCTTGATCGTTCAGTTTTTGAAGGAAACTCATCTGCCTCTTCGCAAGGCCTGGCAAAACGACGACGATCGACCACCCCCTCGCCGCCAATACCGACAATCGCATTCTCTCCCATTCATTCTCTCTCTACTTGGTGCCTTTGACCACCGACCGACACAAACCAATATATTTTTTCTGAATTGACCAACCGAGTCAGACAAATGGTCGCCCTGTCATCTGCTGGTACACCTTTTCTTATTCATTTTTTCATCATTCGATCGTGTTCCTGCGCCGAGGAGCACGAGGCAACCATACCCATGGCTATATACATGGTCCCAGTGATCGGATCGGCTCAAAAAATGACTGACCCTCGTATAATGGAAATAAAATATCAATAGCCGGTCTCGTTGCCCTTCTTGACGAGCACGATGAGTCGCTCAAGAACTACGCCCTGGAGAACCTCAATGTTCTCGTGGACCAGTTCTGGCCCGAGATTGCCGACTCGATCCCGGTGATCGAGGTCCTGTACGAGGACCCAAAGTTCAAGCACCGCCATACCGCGGCCCTGGTTGCGGCCAAGGTATATTTTATGTTAATTTTTTTTGGCCTTGTCAGTGGTCGCTTATTCACTCCGTATAATGAAAAGGTCTACTACCACCTCGGCGACTTTGACGAGTCGCTGACATTTGCGCTCGGCGCGGGCCAGCTCTTTGATCTGACCGACAAGTCCCAGTTTGTCGAGACCATCATTGGTACGGTTCATGTCATGTTATTGACTCCCGAACGAATAACTCATTATTGCACCGATCAGCCAAGTGCATCGACAAGTACATTGCGCTGCGCACCCAGCAGTTTGAATCGTCCGAGCCCGTCATGATCGACGCGGCCCTCGAGGACGTGGTCGAGCGCATGTTCAAGCGCTGCTTTAGCGACCACGAGTTCAAGCAGGCGATCGGCATTGCGCTCGAGTCGCGCCGCCTGGACGTGATCCAGGACGCCGTCAAGCTCGGCGACGCCGCAAGTCTGCTCCAGTACGTTCTCGAGTGCAGCTTGAACGTGGTGCAGCACCGCGGGTTCCGCAACCAGGTATCTTTATTTTAGGTCTGCACACTTTCATACAAAACTGACCAAAAATATAACAATAGATCCTCCGCCTCCTCGTCCAGCTCTACTCGGAGCTCAGCGAGCCGGATTACCTGTCCATGGGCCAGTGCCTGGTCACGCTCGACGACGCCAACGGGTGCGCTGAGCTGCTCAACAAGCTCACAACCGGATCGTCCAAGCACAAGCTGCTGGGCCTGCAGCTAGCATTTGATTTGGAGGACACGGCGACGCAGAAGTTCCTGCGCCGCGTGGACGAAGCCCTGACGCCTGCGACGACCCCCGTGGACGCGGCCTCGGCGGCCCCCACGACTGCCGACCACGTGCGGCGCATCTTGACCGGCACCGCCACCATCCAGATGCACCTCGAGTTTTTGCACCGCAACAACAAGTCGGATCTGCTGATTCTCAAGCAGTCCAAGAACCAGCTCGACGCACGGTCATCGCTCTACCACTCGGCCGTGTCGTTCTCCAACGCCATCATGAACGCGGGCACCACGTGCGACCAGTTCCTGCGCGACAACCTCGAGTGGCTGTCCCGCGCCAATAACTGGTCCAAGTTCTCGGCCACGGCGTCGCTGGGCGTGATCCACAAGGGCAACCTGGAGCACTCGATGGCGCTGCTTAAGCCGTACCTGCCGCAGGAGGGCGTCTCCGGGTCGGCGTACTCGGAGGGCGGCGCGCTGTTTGCGCTGGGTTTGATGAACGCCAACCACGCCCAGCCGCTCGAGTACCTGCGGGCGGCGCTCAAGGACGCGGGAGACGAGACCCGCCAGCACGGCGCGTGCCTGGGTCTGGGTGTGTCGGGCATGTCCACGGGCCACCGCGAGATTTACGAGGAGCTCAAGACCACGCTGTTCACGGACTCGGCGGTCGCGGGCGAGGCCGCGGGGCTGGCCATGGGCCTGGTGATGGCGGGTACCGGCGATAAGGTTGCGATCGAGGAGATGCTGCAGTACGCGCACGAGACGCAGCACGAGAAGATCATTCGCGGCACGTCGCTCGGGATGGCGCTGATTGTCTATGGCCAGGAGGAGGAGGCCGACGCCACCATTGACCGGCTGCTGGCCGACAAGGACGCGCTGGTGCGGTACGGCGGCATTTACGCGGTGGCGCTGGCCTACGCGGGGACTGGCAACAACAAGGCGCTGCGGCGCCTGCTGCACGTGGCGGTCTCGGACGTGAATGACGATGTCCGTCGCGCGGCGGTGACGTCGATCGGGTTTGTGCTGTCCAATGTCCCCGCGCACGTTCCCCGCGTAGTGGAGCTGCTCTCCGAGTCGTTCAACCCCAACGTGCGGTACGGCGCGTGCATGGCGCTGGGCGTGTCGTGCGCGTCCACCAACGATCCCGAGGCGCTGGCGCTGCTGGAGCCGCTGCTCAAGGATTCGGTGGATTTCGTGCGCCAGGGTGCGGTGATTGCCAACGCCATGATTGTCATGCAGCACACGGGCGCGTCGGTGACCAAGTTCCGCGAGCACCTGGCGAAAGTGATTTCGGACCGCCACGAGACCCCGCTGGCCAAGTTTGGCGCGGTGCTGGCGCAGGGGATCCTGGACGCGGCGGGCCGCAACGCGCACATTTCGCTGCGCACCCGGTCGGGCACCAACCCGATGCTGGCAGTGATTGGCATGGTGGTGTTCCTGCAGTACTGGTCGTGGTACCCGCTGACGCTGTTCCTGTCGCTGACGCTGGCGCCCACGGCGCTCATTGGCGTCGACGCCGAGCTGCGCGTGCCCAAGTTCGAGTTCACGTCCAATGCCCGCCCGTCGGCGTTCGCGTACCCGCCGCCCACGGTCGTCGAAAAGACCGAGAAGATCGAGAAGGTGCAGATGGCGCTGTCGACCACCGCCAAGGCCAAGGCCCGCGCCCGCAAGCGCGAAGAGGCCGCGTCGGGCATGGATGTGGACGGCGGGTCGGCGTCGGTCGCGCCCTCGGCGCCCGCGTCGGCGCTGGCGTCGCCCACCACCGAGCATCCGCCGGCGTCGGCGTCGGCCGCCAAGTCCGCGGCCGCGGCCCTTGCTGCCGGTGCTGGAGACGGCACTTCTGGCACCAAGCCCAAGTCGGCTCCGGGTGCTGGCAAGAGGGCCAAGGAGCCCACGTTCGAAAAGAAGGAGAACTTGTCGCGCGTGGTCCCGCAGCAGGAACAGCACTTGTCGTTTGACGGCGCAAAGTACGTGCCTGTCAAGCGCACGCGCGTCTCCGGCATTTTGTTGCTGGAGCGGACGACGCCCGTGGCGACGAGCGCGCCGGATGCCATGGACGTGGATGAGACGGCGGCGACTGCGGTTGACGAGTTTATCGAGTTGTCGGCGTCCAAGCCCAAGGCCCCCGCAGCGGCAGCCGCTGCGGCCGGTACCGATGGCGCTGCTGAGGCCGAGGGACCCGAGCCTGCTCCTCCGGCGCCGTTCGAGTTCCCGTTTGACGACTGAAGCGCTTCCTGTTTTTCAATTTCTCAAATTTCAAATTTTTCTTTTCTGAAGAAGTGAAAGTCTATTCTCATTGGAGGTGGAAACGGAAAAGAAGTCTTGAGAGGCGAGGAGGAGTAAAGGACAGGAGACAAGTGGAACATGGAGTGGCAAGAGTAGGGAGTGCACAGACAGATAAAGATTAACCATAGACGGTCGAAATGACATCGGACGCAAACACGCGTGTCGAGTTGAGCCACGCGACCTTGGTCGTGGTGTTGGTGCGGTACAGGGTCAGAGCGTCGGTGGTGGCCGACTTGGCCAGGAACCGCGACAGGATCGACGGCGCCATGTTGACCTGGGCGAGGATCGACGCAATGATCCCGGAAACGTGTGGGGTGGCCATCGATGTTCCCGACATCATGGTCGTCGCGCCCGTGCTATTGACCTTGACCGAAGTAATAAACTCCCCCGGCGCCAAGATGGTCACGCAGGGCCCGTAGTTGGAGAACGACGAGAACTGGCCCTGCTGGTTCATAGCGCCGACGACATTGAGTGCGGGGGCGGCCAGCACCGCTGATGCCGGGGACGTGGTGCACGCGTCGGCAGCCGCGTTGCCCGCCGCCACCACCACGTGCACGCCCTGCGCGATCGCCGACTGGATCGCGCTATTGAGTACCGACGACACGGGGCCCGAGATGGACATGGAGAGCACCGAGGGACGTTTGGTGCTGACTGCACGCGCCACCGCATAGTTGATACCCGCAATGATTCCCGACCACGCGCCCGTACCTTGCGAGTTGAGAACCTTGACGTTCACCAGATTCGCACCCTTAGCCACGCCGTAAATGGTGCCGGCGGCGGTTCCCGACACGTGGCTCCCGTGGCCTGTTCCGTCGTAGAAGCCTGGATCATTTGAAAAGTTGACTTGATCGACGACGCGGCCGGCGTAGTCGGTTGGGACTGTTTTGTAATTGTGTTGTCAGTGCATGTCATTTTAATGTGAAAAAAAAAAATCCGTACCAGCCGAAATGCCCGTGTCCAGAATATACACGTCCGCGCCCGTTCCAGCGCGGGACCAATAGGGAAAGCTCGCGGGCTGGGCGACGGGGTTCCCGCGCTGCGAGATCCGAGCGAGTCCCCAAACGGCGTTGGACTCGACGATGGTCCGTTCAGGCACGACCGACGTGGTCGCAGGTGTCTGTGACAGATGCACTTCCTGGTCGCGCTCGACCGACTTGACGATCGGCACCGTGGCCAGCACCTGAGCGACCAGCGGGTGTAACGTCCCGCAGTACCCCTTGAAAGATCCGGTGTTGCCGTGGTCGTAGTGGTGGTGGATGGATCCGGTCGGCAGGGACTTGGTGAGTTCGTTGGTGAGCCAGCTGATGTGAGTTTGGACTGGTTTTTCGATTGGATCGTGTGTGTGAGAAATGTGGCATCCCCTCGCAAAAGTGAAAAAAAAAACGTACAATCGTCTCCAGTAGCCCAATCGTGCAGCTGTACCAAGTACCGTTCGCCCGAGGTGGCCAAATTCGTGACTGCCTTCCCGAGCCCCGCCAGTCCAATCGACACTGCCGCGCCGCTGCCACCACCATCGTCCTCCGATGATGATCCGGCGGTGTCCGTGACCGGATCCGAAAGATAGATTTCCTGCGAGGTGGGCTCGGAAGGCGGATGCATCCCTGCCGCCGTCGCCCCCGGACCCGTCAACATCTGTGGAACCGCGAGAGCCACTGGATCCGGCATGGCGGCCGGATTGGGGCCTGGATCCGCACGTGGATCGGGGTTGGCGACGGTTGGGGACGCCATCAGAGTGAGGATTAGCGATCCTGCCGCAAGAATGTGCAACAGTTGTTGGTGCATGCTAAAAATTTGTTCTTGTAATCTATTTTGTTGGATCGGTGCAAATATGTTTCTTGTCTTGGAAGGGGTTCTCTGCTCTATGTTATATGGTGTGGTCTATGTTTTATATGGTGTCAGTTGGATGGATGTCGGTGTGCACTTGCCGGATCGGGAAGGTGGAGCTTTAAATGTTTATTAACTTGAAAGGGAAGTTCCCAAACGGCTTGTGGGAACTGAATACCTCGACAGGGAAAAATTACCAGTATAAAAAACAGTTTTTTTATATAATAAAGTACGACCAAAAAAGACGAGTGAAAGAAAGAAAAAAGACAATTCACTTTACTCTCAAGTCACAAAAACCAAAAGATTTACGCCTTCTTCTTGAGCGTGGTCGACAGCCACTCGAGCCCCTCATAGAGACCGTCTCCGGACGTGGCGCAAGTGGCCTGGATCCACCACTCGCGCTGGCGCAACGACGCGAGCCCGAGCTTGTCGGTGATCTCGGCCGCCTGCATGGCGTTGGGCAGATCCTGCTTGTTGGCAAACACCAGCAGGATCGCGTTGCGGAGCTCGTCCTCGTTGAGCATCCGCTGCAGCTCGTCGCGGGCCTCGTTGATGCGCTCGCGATCGTTCGAGTCCACCACAAAGATGATGCCCTGGGTGTTTTGGAAGTCTTTTGTAACGTTGACGTGTCAGTATTTACATACATATGGGAAACACGCGAAAAAAAAAACATACAGTGGCGCCACAGAGGACGAATCTTGTCCTGACCTCCGACGTCCCAGACCGTGAACGAGATGTTCTTGTACTCGACGGTCTCGACATTGAAGCCTTTTGTTAATTTGACATGAGAAAGTCAGTTACATTGTTGATAATGATATTTGACTAAATATTAAATGTTGATCAGAAAAAAAAAATTATACCAATGGTCGGGATGGTGGTGACAATCTCGCCCAGCTTGAGCTTGTACAGGATGGTGGTCTTACCGGCGGCATCGAGGCCGACCATCAGAATACGCATCTCCTGCTTGCCGAACAGCGACGAGAGCAGCTTTGAAATCGAAAGACCCATTATGGTTGTTGAAGGTGCGGGGGGGAATAAAATGAACGGATGTGCAGAGAGAAAAGGGTGGGGCGAGCACTCTGAAAAAGTATGCTATGAGTGGGCTCGCAATGTTAGAAATTTTTTTAATCGAAAGAGAGGGCGAGTGGCGAAATATTATATCTGGCTCTCTTTGTATTTGAATTTACGCTTTCTGTGAAAGCGAGAGGCCCTTGGTCTGCCTGTACCGACAGAGGATCGGGTGTATTTTTTTTCTAATTGCCTCGGTCTGGTTGGCTCGTCGGTCCGGCGTTGGAATGTGGGAAAAAATATGACGCTGAATTATTTGATCGCACCTTCAATATTTGACAGTCAATCGCAATACCTATTTCCAGTCCGATCAGCAAGGAGAAGGGAATACGAGGGTATTTCAATACCGGATCTCGAGCTTTTTGTTCTGATTGCTCGACAACAAGGGACATGATCATCTTAAACTCTGACGTGTCACACAACCAATACACGTATATTATTGCTAGAGCAGTGTCGAGAGCCACTGTAATCCCTCAAACAGCCCGTCGCCGGATCGGCCAGCGGCGGCCTGGGTCCACCACTTAATGTTGTACTTGATCAGCCCCATCAGATCCAGCGATTCGGCCACCTCTGCAGTTGCCATGGCATGCTGATCGTCCTGCTTGTTGGCCAGCACCAGCAATGGTGTATCTCGCAGTTCATCATCGGCCTCGAACAATCGATAGAGTTCAGCGCGCGCCTCATGGATCCGCGTGCGATCGGCCGAATCCACCACGAAAATGATGCCCTGAGCGTTTTCCGTGTCTGTAACATGTCGATTGGTGAGTGCTGCTCTGGAATGAATGGAAAGGAGTCGGTAAACAACATTGGCGATACTCCTCAGCCGTCAGCCGAGATTGGACGTCGAGATCCCAGACCACGAACTCTAGGTTTTTGTGGGTCACCGTATCGACACGAACGCCTGATCAATTATTTTTGTAAATCCTTTGTTGGCGACACAAATGAAGTTAAGTACCATTGGGTGTTGTGATAGTCTCAATGTCGCCAAGACGGAGCTTGAATAGGACCGTCGACTTGCCAGCTCCACTCAGCCCGACCACCAAAATACGCTTCTTTTGTTGCTGCTGATGCTTTCCAATGCCCAGAGTGGAGGCGAGATCTCCCATATATCTTTTTGAGTGTTTTTTTTTTTTTGGAGAGAGCCAACTGACGCTTCCAAAATGAACTCAGCTTGACCCGGGTTTGGATATAACGCCTTCAATAGAAAGAATATATATATATATTTGAAATGTATATATATATATTACAATGCAAGGATCGCGTCCTTGAGGTGAGGAGATGCAACAAGAGAGATCACACACGCTTCTTGAGGGTGGTCGACAACCACTCCAACCCTTCGTACAGTCCGTCGCCCGACGACGCGCACGACGCCTGGATCCACCAGTCGCGCTGGCGGACCGACGCCAGGCCCAGTTTCTCGGTGATTTCGGCCGCCGACATCGAGTTGGGCAAGTCCTGCTTGTTGGCCAGCACCAAGAGCGACGCCCCACGCAGCTCGTCCTCGTTGAGCATGTGCTGCAGCTCGTCGCGCGCCTCGCCAATGCGCTCGCGGTCCGCTGAGTCCACCACGAAAATGATCCCTTGGGTTCCTTGGAAGTCTAGTTTTCATTTCCCTTTTAGATCAGATTCAATTGATTCTTTACAAAACATATTTTAACATACAATGGCGCCAGAGCGGACGGATCTTATCCTGGCCTCCGACGTCCCACATGGTGAATGAGATGTTCTTGAACACTACCGTGTCGACGTTGAATCCGATGGTGGGCACCGTGGTCACCACCTCGCCCAGCTTGAGCTTGTACAGGATCGTGGTCTTGCCCGCGGCGTCGAGACCGACCATCAGGATCCGCATTTCCTTGTTGCCAAAGATCGAGGCGAGCATCTTGGAGACGGAGAGACCCATTTTTGTTATTTATTTGGAAGTTTGGTGAGGTTGCAACTTCGTGGGTGGTGGATTGAGTATGAGGATATGAGATCTGTTAGAACGGCATACTTGGGCGCTATTTGAATCTATTTGGGTTATTGTGACACATCGCTGGATTGACACGTCGATTTGCCCACTGAACGTCAAAGTACGTGGCGCAACACATCCACGTCAAACCAAAAATCAACAAAAACTGGCGTTTCGTGAAATGCCACTGAACTCGATGCTGCGTTCAATTTTACACATATACACATGAGCTTCTTCACGCCAAAGCGCTGCGCACTGCCTCCTTTTGCGTGTCCGACAACCGGTCCGGCCACGTCACCGTATACTTGACCACCAATGCTCCCTTGGTCCCGGGCGTCTTGGACACGGGCATCCCTTCGCCCGCGTACCGGACCTCGGTGCCGTGCACCGTGACCTTGTCGGACGACACTTTCAGCGTGCGGCCGTCGATGGTCTTGACGGTCTTGGAGAACCCGGTCAGCGCCTCGACCAGCGACAGCCGGACCTCGGTGTGCAGGTCGTTGCCCACGCGCGTGTAGGACGGGTGCGGTTTCTCCTCCAGCACGAACCTATTCACATGGTCTTGTCAGTGTTGCCTTCCACAAAACAAGGGAGTAAAGTACGTACTCGATCGCCTGCCGCTGGCCACCCGGCATCTCGTCCCCCTGATCCGGGAACTTGATCTTGGTTCCGGCCTTCCACCCAGGCTTGACGTTGATTTCCAGCACGGCCGTGGTGGTCGACCCGTCGTTGTCGCGGCGCGTGACTTTCAGCTTCTTGGTCACACCCTTGTACAGTTCCTCGAGCGATACGGGAAGCGTGCGGGTGACGGTATCCACGCCGTTCCCATGGCCGTTGGCGTGGGCGGCGGCGGTGGCGGCGCGATGCCGAGCCTCGTGCCCGGCCATGCCCGGCATTCCACCAAATATGCCGCCCGGCATACCCCCACCGGCACCGCCAAGCCCGCCGAGCCCGCCAAAGTCGCCTCCACCGGCACTACCGCCAAACTGCGAAAAGAACTGCGAAAAGATATCTTCGGCGCGCGATGGCCGGAACCCACCGCCACCACCGGGCATGCCGGAGGACGAGAACGAGAAAGTGGTACCGCCGCCACCGGGGAATGCGCCGCCGGGTGGGAACCCGCCGCCCGAGGCGAACCGGGGACCATCAGGGCCGCCAGGATCAGCAGCGTCTGGTGGAACGCCCTTCAACCCTGCCTCGCCGTACCGATCGTAAATCTCGCGCTTGTTGCTGTCGGAAAGGACTTCGTAGGCTTCACTCAGTTCTGTTTTTTTTTTTTTCAAATGGATCTGTTGAGTACTCGTCGTAGCTGACAAAGTGAATGAGGTGTGGTGGTACCTTGGAACTTTTTTTTGGCCGCCGGGTCCTGGTTCCGATCTGGATGGTATTTCAGGGCCAGCTTGCGGTACGCTTTGCGAATGTCGTCGTCGGTCGCGGACTTGGCAATGCCCATGAGCTGGTAGTAGTCTTGTCCCATTATTATAAATTATGATTATCTTGGTATTTTGGAGATCGCGTCGCCGAGAGGGGGAGGCGAGGAAGCAGGTCTTAAAAGTAAGTTAAGGTGACCGACCAAACAAGGTTGTGGTTCATATTCCACCACGTTCGAGAACCTGCTCGAATAGCCTCACACAACAAAACCTCAAGCGGGCAAGCGACCAAGCTCGCACGCTCTTTCAACAACACAAAAAATCAAATGATGACTGCATCCACCCCAAGTACGATTGCCATGCACCCGACGGTTCTGTGGGCCCAACGCGCCGATCTGATCTACCTGACGATCGAGGTGCACGACACGCACGCGCCAACGGTCACGATTACCCCGACCACCGTAACGTTTGAGGCCACGGCCGCCGGTATGGGCGCAGGCAACGACCAGAAGCTGTACAAGGCGTCGTTGGACCTGCATGCGTCGATTGACCCGGACCACTCCAGTTACACGGTGGGCCCGCGCAACGTGACGTTCACGCTCATCAAGGCCGAGGACTCGGCGACGTTCTGGCCGCGGTTGTTGGCGGGGAAAGCCGGCAAGCCGGCGTGGCTCAAGACCGACTTTGCGCGCTGGAAGGACGAGGACGACGAGGACGACGAGGAGCCTGCCGCTGCTCCGGCAAACCCTATGGCCGGCATGATGGGCGGCGGTGCTGGTGCCGGCGGTGCGGACCCGTTCGCTGGTCTGGACATGAGCCAGTTCAACTTCCCGCCCGGCGCAATGCGTGGCATGGGCGGCGCGGGCGCCGGCGACTCGGACGACGACGAGGAGAACGAGGACGAGGAGGAGTTGGACTAGAGTGGACCAGGACTCGATGAAGCCTGTCCCCTCGCTACCTTGGTCGGTCAACATGAGACGCCACAATGTTAAATGGGTTCTTTTTTTGTCTTTAGTTTCTCACTCGCACCCAATCCCAAAAATAAAAATAAAAATAAAAAAATCAAGAAGGAACATGATGCCCACCTGGCAACGTCACGGCCAGCACCAGCGCAACAATCCCCCCAATCGCCAGCAGACACAGCACAAACAGGATCCACTTGTTTCGGCGCGCGCTCCGAGCCGATGCGTTCGCCTGCTCCACTTGGGCCCCCGCCTGCTCCAGTTCGGTGCCGGCCCCCTCCGCAAACGCCGCGATCGAGTCCACGGCCGCATCTTGCTCGTTGATCAGCAGCGCCAAGTCGCTAAACAGCACATTGAGTTCCGAGATGGATGCATCCAAGGTCGCCAGCTCGCGGTGTCGTTCCTGGACTGCGCGGTGCCGATCGCGCTGTTTTCCATTTCACTTGTTTGAGTGTCAATCTGTCCACGTGTGGTTTGAAAAGTCGTACTTCCAACAGCATGCTATCGGAAAACATGCGTGGAACCGCGGTAGACTGCAGCGCCCATTCCACGTCTTGGTGTGACGCGTCCGGTTTGGCTATTTAACAAAATGGTCATGTTGCCAATTCCCCATGGATCAAAAAACAGAACATACTGATCTTGAGCATGCGCAAGAACGCCTCGCGCGCGCGTTCCTGCTGCGCCGCCTGCATTCCTCGCAGCCGACCCGCAACGCCCATCACCTGGTGCAGGAGCATGTGCTGGTGCGCATTGGCAAGGCGTGCGTCGGTGGCCGAGAAATGGGTGCGGACGTTACTGAGATCTGTTCTTACGTGGTCAATGTTGTTGTCATTGGATCAAATGGAAAAGAGCGACATACTGTTGACGCGCGCACGCACCGCCTCGATCCGGGCCTGCGCGGCCGCACCCAATCGAGCCGCGCGCGCCCACTCGTCCTCGCTTCCCGCACTGTCGTCAATCCCACCACCGGCGCGAGTGGAATCAGCCGGATCGGGGCCAACCACGCATGCGTGCTGAACGGCTTCCAATGCGTCGAGATCGCGGGTGATGCTCCGCACTTGGGCTTGGACACGAGCGACATCGCGCTTTATCAAGGCGGAATGTCAACAATAGAAGAGATCAGTGCGGAAAGGTAAAACGGACCAACCACGCGTCCAGCGACCCGACGCTGATGGTCACATACTCGTCATTTTCGTAGGTCGGGACGGTGTGTAAGGGCTCGGGCTCGGGCTCGGGCGGCAGCAAGTGTCGCATCTCGGTCACATCTAACGCAGTGGGGGGTGGCACTACTGGTGGTTGGGGCTGTTGCTGCATCTTTTTCTGATTCTTTCTGTTGTTTGATGATGAGGAAAGAGCCTTCGTAATCATCAAAAAAGTGAGACACGAAAAAAAAGAGCTTTGATTCAATGCAGTTGGTTTTGGAGAAAAAATGGGAACTGATCCAACGATAAGAACTACTAAAAGAAGAAAAAAAAATGGTGGGGTATACCACATGAGACGTTACGAACAAAGGGACGGCGAGGTGTATCAAAAAACAGCAAGCACAAGGAGCGAGAATGGGGGAGAAAAAAATGGACGACGGGCTCGCAGTTGGATCGAGCCTTTCCTTTTGTTGACTGAACTGAACTGACTGACTGAGACTGACTGAGGATTGCGTCGTGTAAGTGTCATCGCATCGCGAAATGAAGGAGGAAACAACGCACCTTCCCTAAGAACAAAAAACTGAGAATGGATTGAATATAAACAAAGGTTAGAGAGCATCGAGCGCCCGGCCCGACAAGATAAACTCGCGCATGGGACTGCTAGGCCGCCGCTTGGGCGCGCGACGCGCCGCTGCTGCCGCCGCTGTTGCTGGTGACGGGTGTGCCGATCCCATCGACCGCGCGCGGGTTACACGAGGTGCCATTGGGCCCAGAGTCGGGGACGCCGCCACCGGTTCCTCTAGCTCAGCGATCGATGACGCCCGCAGCGGCGGGCCGCCCGTCCCAATTGGCGCCGTGGCTGCTGGCAAACCACCACTGCTGGCCACCGCGGCGGCCGTCAAAGGTCCCGCAGTCATCCAACCCGTCAGGGACATGGCCGACGACAGGGACTGCACGCGACGGCGCACTGCCGGAGCACCACCGCCATCACCACCGCTGTTGTTGCTGGGTGACGTCAGCATCACGTCGGGACTGGTCGGCGCCGACATGAGCGACGACGACCGGTACCCGGCAGCGGCCGCCAGCGCACTGAGCAAGCTTCCGTTCGCGCCACCAGGCGGCGATGTACCCGTGCCGGGCAGACCAGGGCCCGGAGCCGATGATCTGCGAGCGTGGGCGGCAGCGGCGGAATAGAACCCCGACGACGGCGCCGACGACGGAATGGCCGATGATCCGTTCCCACCATTGGCACCGTCTGGGCCAGCACTGCGGAAGCGAGCAGCGGCGGCAGCCAGCGCCGAGATGGATCCGGGCGACGACCCAGACATGGGCGACAGCGGGGGCGCGGTCATGGATGATGGCTCGGCGGCCGCGGCGGTGGCAGTGGCCGGAGTGCTTGGCGGCGAGGGCACCATGGGCATCAGTGGCGACCGACTGCCGTTTCCGCGCGATAGCGAGTATGAGAGTGAACCTGCTCCGTCTTTGAAGCTGCTGCCGGCAGCAGAAGTGGGCGGAGGGGACAGTGCGCCAGCAGAGGCCAGCAAGGATGCCCAGCCGGACGAGTCGGGCGCAGTAGACGACAGAGAGAGCGACAGGGCACTGGGACCGCCCCCCGAAGTAGGGGAAGTAGTGGGGATTGACATGGGCTTGGAGTGGTGGTGGGCCACGCCGCTGTCACAGGGCGCCGGGGAGGCAGTACGAGGGATGGAGGAGGACATGGGATACTCGTGCATGTATAATTTAACGATATGGTGTATTGTTGTCAAGGAGGGTTTTTTTTTGCTGTTGTTCATTTTGAGCGGATTGGTGGTGGCGTTGCACATGCAAAGCAGCTGATTAAAAAGATAAGGCATCAGACCTCTCAGCGGGGAAGTACAAGGACAACGCATCTCATAGGACAGAGCAAGGTGCGCACAATCCATTAACCGGAAGTGCAGCAACCAAAGCCGTTGTGGTTATGCCTTTGTTTTCCCCTATTCTCATCATCGCCTTCCTTAAGGTCCACGCGGACAAGACAACAACTCCACAAGGCAACAATGGAGACAAGACAAAAGTGCATAATTTTGATCCCTCAAGCGATGGCTGCCAGTGTCAGTCATAATTTTCAGAATTGGCTAAGTATTTTTGAAATCGTCCTCTTCTCCTCCTCTTTAAAAGTAGAGGAGAATCGGATCCGCAGCCTTCTTTTGTCTTGTCTTATTGCTGTTGCGCTTGCCGTGGTGTTGTCGGACTGTCCTCGCGTCGCCAAATTAAACAAAATTGTGTTCAAAGAGAAATATTTAAGATGTCCGCGTTCCGACGTGCTGCCCCAACGACAGCGACAACAGCGACGACGACGGTCCCTACACCTACAGCTGCAGCACCAAATATAACGGTAACGACACCCCAACGGGCCGCCCTGCCCCCAGGCCTCAAGCTCTCGGCCCACAATGCCGCCGCCCTCCTGTCGACCGGTGTCGGTTCTCTCGACGACCTGCTAGGCGGCGGCCTCCCGCTCGGCACGCTACTGGTGGTGGCAGAGCAAGCCGATGCCCCGCACGCCGCCCTTTTTCTCGGGTACTTTATTGCCCAGGGCCTAGTTCACGGTCACCATGTCCTGGTGGCCTCGGCCGACGCGGATCCACGCGCGATCGCTGGTACTGCTCCTGCTCCCGATGTGCCTTCTTCTACTGGTTCTGGCTCTGGTCGTAAACGTGTGGGTGCATCTGCTGCTGCTGTTGCTGCCAGTAGCAAGTCAGCCAAGGAGGATGAGGATGGCGACAAGCTGACGATTGCTTGGCGGTACAAGAACTTGCCCAAGCGGTCCGAGTCCGCTTCGGATTCTCCTTCAGCTGGTGCTATTGCAACTGGTAGGCTGCTTTACTTTTGCGTTGGATATGCCGCAATAACAAAGTATATTGTCGCATAGGTCCGGCCGCGTACTGCGGGCAATTCGACATGACCCGGCCTCTGTCAGGTGCCGCGCTCCCGTCGGGCGTATCGCTCGCATCCCACATACTCTCGTGCGATCTCCGCCACGCCGCCTACCCGTTCGAGGCGCTGTACGCGGACATTAAGCGCGGGATCGAGCAAGGCGGATACCTGTATGTACAGATACTTTCAACCGCGCAGACTTCTACTGACAAAAAATGATGAAAAAACAAAGTGCATCGGCCCCACCGCCAACGGACGGCTCGCCGCGCCCCGTCCTCCGCATCGCGATCCACAATGTGCACTCAGTGTACTGGCCCAGCGACGACAATACTTTGCCTTCGTATCGGCACGAAGCAGCGCGGTTCCTGCACCGGCTCAAGTCTCTGTTGCGCCGGTCGTACGCGGCGGCAGTCGTGACTTGGTCACTCCCCTCTCCCTCCTCTACATCCACGACCACCGCCACCGTGACGGGCACCTCGGGCCGTCTGCTGCCCACGTCTCCCGTCGCAGCGCAAGCTGACTACGCAATGACCTTAGCCCCGTTTACCCGCCCGATCCGATCCGGCGCCAGTGATACGTCGGCAGTGACGGGCCTGGTCCACGTATCCAAGCTGGCACGCGTCAATGCTTTGGTCCCCGCCAGCGTCAAAATCACCTCGGGGGCTGTGGGCGTCGACCGGTCGCTGGCGTTTGCGGTAAGGCGGAAACGGTTGGTGGTCGAGGCGTGGTCGTTGCCGCCGTCGCTGGGGGATGATCCGAGCGGCAGCGGTGGGGGCACGGCGTGTGCTACGTCGGGTGGGTTCTAGGGTTTAGTGACATGAAAGAGGATAATTTATATACAAAATCAGACATGCGTCGCGCGGGATCACAAAGAGAAACGAACAAGAAGGGGTTGGTCGTAGGGTGGGGAAGGAATGTGTAAAGGTGGGGAAGGAGTGTAAGACAGAAGTAAAGATGGAAAACAAACAGAAAAAGTCGAAAGAAAAGACAAAAGTAAAAAAAAAGCAAAAGGGAACGAGAAAGGATCAGTCTAGCTTAGTGGCAGACGGCAATGGCGGCGGCAGATCAGGGACCAAGTACGCGGCCAATGACGACACTTGGGCGGCGGCGGTAGCGGGGGGAGCAGTAGCGGCAGTGATGGCGATCGCGGTCCCGCCGGTGGCCTCCAAGAGCTCGTCCAGCATCGGGTCAACGGCATCTACGCTGACCCCACAGCACCGGGCCACAAGCGTGCGGTACTTGTCGAGCACTGCTGCCGTGACCGGCGGCGCGAGTGGTGGCGGCACCGAGATCGGTGCTGCTGCCGCAGAGCACAACGACGATGCGGATGACGACGACCCCGTAGACGGCGGCGACGGCGGCCGCGTCAGCGCCGGGGCCGGAAGCACGTGCCCTGCGCGCACCACCTCGGCCACCGCCGACGCTACCGAGGGGACCCGCGACGCCGCTACGGCCGCCAGCGCCACGTCCGGAGTCGGAATCGATCCGGGCCGCGCGGGAGCGCCCGTGGCCGCCACGTTGCACAAGTCGCCCGCGAGCCCTACCAGCGCTTGTCGGACCGAGCGAAGCAGGTCGGGCCACAGTGCCGTCAGAGCCGGAGCGGTCATGGACGACGCGGGTGGAGCTGCTGGGGATGCGGGCGACGGGATGCCCGATGCCGGTTCGGTCCGCATTCTAGGAAGGTCCACGTCCATGGCGGTATCGTCGCCTTCATTGGCGGGAAGGACGACTTGACCGTCGTCGTGATGAAGAAGCGTAGCGATCCGATTCTCGGCCGGTGGCGTGGCAATCGTCTGCAGGGACACGAGCGCCAACGCCGAGTCGGCGAGCGCGTGCATCGCTGCCGCCTCCGACGCCATGAACGGAGCGGCCGCGGTGGTGGCTGGCGGGGTCATGGGCGTGATCCCGTTCCCATTGGCGGTTACTGATGATGTCGTCGTTGAAGGGGGTAAGGATGGCGGCAGCAGGACACCGAGCATCATGGCGTCCTCGTCGCGGGCCCGCGCATCCACCACGTACATGCCTTCCATCAACGCATGCGTTTCCACCAGCCGGCCCACCAGGTACGCGACATGCACGTCGGCCGGGATCGCGCCGCGTTGCTGCTGTTGCATGGCTAGGAGCTCAGACGGCGTGCGGAGGAACTGACCCAGCAGTGGCGGCGGCGGGGCGGTTGCATTTGCTGGCCAGAGTCCATTGATGCCATTCGGAGTGACAGTGGCAGTGGCAGTAGCAGGGTGTTGGTGATAAGAGGCGAGCCGGTGGCGCACGTCGAGATCACCCAGCGCATTGGCACGGCCCCGAATCCGACCAGCGGCAAGCACCGCATCGTCGTCGTCCTCATCATCGTCGTCCATATCTACATGCATCGCATCACCGTCGTCCAAGTCGGCGGCGGCCCGGAAATGGCTGTCGTCAATAACATCGTAGTCGTCATCATCGTCGTCGTCGACGTCAAGTGTCCTCGCCGCCGCCGCCGCCGCCCCAGGCAATAGCAACGCGACCGCGGCCCTTCGGCGTCGTTTCTCCGCGACCTGGTCGGCCGTCATTCCCCGGTCGTTCCGAACCGCCCTGGAAGCGCCCGCATCCAAAAAGATCTGGCCAATCCGCGTGAGTCCCGCCCGCGCAGCCAAATGCAACGCCGTGTCCCCATTCCGGTCCTGGGCGTCAGTGAATGCGGGCGGCACTCCTCGGCGGTGCATGAGTTCCGTCAAGTAGTATTCGGCGGCGCGGCGTTTCGGCACGTCGGCGGCGGCTGCGGCAACAATGTGGTGCAGGACCGTCTGGCCCCGATTGTCGGCCACCAGCGTACCCGTATCGCCCACGACCGCCAGCACGTCGCGGAACGACCGGTGCGTAAAGTTGTCGTCGAACCGCACCGCCCACATCAGTGGGGTGGTGTCATCGTCGGTTGCTCGCTGCGACAGTAGCCGCGTGGTGGCGGCGGCGGCTGTTGGTGCAGCAGTGCTCGTCGCCGCCGTTGAAGCAGTGGTAATGAGAGCAGCAGCAGCGCGATCGCTGGCGGTCCGCGCCAGCTGATACATGCAGTCCGCGCGCGCCAGTGCCGCCGCCCAGTGCATGGCCGAGTGCCCGGCCTCGTCAAGCGGCAAGTCTAAGGGCATGTCCGGCGGCGGGTTGGCCAGCAACCGCGGCAGCTCGCCGCGTTCCAGCAGCCCGTGGATCAGTTCCTCGCGCCACTGCATGGACCTAGCCACCGCCGTGGGCGAAATTGACGCCCGGCGGGCCGTGGCCGCGGACGTGGAGACTGTTCGCGGCCGACCGGAGCCTGCTGTTCCGGCTGCGACAGACGAGACCGAAGTGGCCGACGTGGTGCGTGCGCGCTTGGTCGCGGGCGCCACGGACCCGATCCCGTCAGCGGCTGTCCGTTTCTTGCGCCGCGGAGTTGGCGGCGACGGCGCGTCGTGATCGTGCATCGGCGGTGGCGGCGGGGGCGGTGATGATAGTTCCGACGCACTGACGCCGTGGTCGGCTAGCGGCAGCGGTGGTGGCGAGGGCGGCATCGCACCATTTAAGCGTGCGATCCGGTCGTGGTCCGAAGGCGTGGACCGGCCACCACGGAGCGGCGATGGGTGCACATGCAGTGGGTGGAGGTGATGGCCGGACGACGACGACGTTGACGACGACGATGTGGCACTGCTTGCGCGCTCGCGTGCCGAAGCAGCACCGTTCCGCGGTGGAGTCGGGGCCGATGCTCGGGCTGCAGCGGCAGCGGCAGCGGCAGGCGTGATCCGACGCGTCCGCTCCGTCGGCATGGGCTCGCCATCGCGTTCCGGGTCAAAGTCGATCAGCGGGCCGAGGAACCGACGTACGCGGAACTGGTCCGAGATCTCGACGCCGCGTTGGTGGGGGACCCTATCCAAGAAAATATATCATAAATTGGCAAGAAGCTTTTAATGCCATTAAGAGGGGACAGTACCAAGTGCCCTGGTACTTGCCGTATCCGCCCTGGACCTTTTCGTGGGTCCCCGTCTGGATCTCGCGCTCGAGAATGCGGGTGCGGTTGGCCTTTTCAATGTTAGCGAGCTTGAGGATCTGGGTGGCATTGAGCCAGTTGTCCTTGCATCGGCGCATGAGGTCGATTCCTTTTTTTTATAGGGTGTGTGAATGACCATTGCAAGTGTGGATCCGTTTGATGAGATGCAAAAAAAGGCAAAGCCACAAAATTTGAGAAAAATACCATTGACGCGCATCTCCCACACATGGATCCCGCTGTAAGTGGCGGTGGAAATGTGCGGATTACTGGTCGGTACACGCGTCGGCACGCGCTGGTCACCTTTTGGCGCGCGTCCGCGGGCCGACGGCGCGGGTGGCGGCGGTGCCATGGTCGCATTCGCGGCAATGGTGGCGGAGGATGACTCGGGCGTGCGCACACGCGTTGTTGTCGATGCACTGGCGCTGGCTGCCATATTGCGCGTCGACAATGGCACCGCCGACGGTACGGGTGGTGGGGGTGGCGGAGCCGTAGTAGTGGTGATGGTCGGCGGCGACGGCAGTAATGCGGTGCGCAATGGCGTGGAGGTGACGGTGGTGACGGTGGTGGTGGAGGTGAGTTGAGGAACGTGGAACGCGACCTGTGGCGCCGTCAGTGCAACCGATGACGAAGACGATGAAGACGACGACGGCGCCAAGGCCAGTGAGGAAAGTGAACGGCCTGGGATAGCAGCCATTGCCGGCAATCCACTGACATTGGTGGTAGAGGTAAGAATGGAAGTAATGGGCGTCAGCGCATGAAGCGAGCGCATTTGATCGGACACGGCCAAGAGGGATCGCGAGGGACCAGTTGCTGCTGCCGACGCGCTCGCTAGCATTGGTGCAGCCGGTATTGCGTGGCGGTCAATCACAGTATGGGTGCCGACTGGTGTCACTGTCGGTGGGTCAGGCTCGGCCACCGTGGGGGGAGGGGCGGTCATGACTTTTTTTTTTTTTCGTGCTTTGGTTTTTTTCTTTTGGGGGTCCTCTTTTTTGCGTCCTTTGAAAGAGGAGGAGTGAGGATTGAAATGAATCAATTGAGCAGGCGACGCGTTGCTTTGTTAATTTAAATCGGGTGACGCGCGAAATGGGACGCGTCAGTCGAAAAGAGTGCGATTTTGGTGATTTCTTTTTTGATGGAAAAGGGTTGGCGGGCGTGTCCTACGAAAATAGAAAAGAACACGGACGGAATGCGCAAGGAATGAAGAATGAAAAGAGAAAAAAACGCGTGATGCAGGGCGGGAGGAGACAAATGCCTGGGCGGTGTGGCAAAGGGGAAGGTGGTGGTGTGGCAGTCTCCAAACGTAAATGCTGAGTGCGGCCGCGTGCGAAAGAGTCGACGCTCTTTTCGAATTTCCCATCAGCACGCACTAAGAATCTATTTTCCCATTCCGCGCGTACTTTGTATTGGCTACGCTGCTTTATACCAAAACCTTAACGTACGCAGCAACATACATGTCCGCCGCAATTCGCATTGGCAGCGGCCCACAGTCGCCCCTAGACGCGGCCATGGCAACGGCCCCGACCTCACTGGACGATCGCGAGTCCCTGGGCGTGCTCTCTGCCCGCACCACCGCCTTGTCGGTCTTGTCACGACCCGACGACCTGCTCTTGATGTCGTTGGCTGCTTCGGCGCCCCTGGCTCCCGAATTGGTCCTGGCCGCCAAGTCCATGAGCGCACCGCCCGTGGTTCTTTCTCGACGCAGTGCTTCTGGCAACAGTCTGCCCCCTTCATCTGGCCCGGTGGTGCGGCTGTTGATTTGTTTTTTAGCGTCCGCGTCTCATTATACGATCAACAGTCCGTGACTGCCCTTCGCATGGCCGCCATGCGCCAGCTCAGTGGTATTCCAATGCGACACGTCGTTGCTGCCTCGAGTGGACATGTGGCAGCAAGCGCTGGGGTGCGCGGATCGCCATCGGCCGCCATCCAGCTGCCGTACCCTATCACCAACGCGCCTTCGCCGTCCTCATCCGCTTCTGCCCGAGATACTGGGAGGTATGGGTACCCTTGAAAGGAATATATATATACCTTTACCCCT
The DNA here is from genome assembly GCA_025349905.2 of Blastocladiella britannica. NCBI lineage: Eukaryota > Fungi > Blastocladiomycota > Blastocladiomycetes > Blastocladiales > Blastocladiaceae > Blastocladiella > Blastocladiella britannica. The sequence continues at coordinate 59,884 of MU624540.1, forward strand.
CCACCTCGGCGAAAAACACCGACAGCGTTGGATGTTTCCACCACCCGACTACGCGATCTCTGGCATTGCCGTCATCCAACCCGACCATGTGGAGCGTGATGCGGTCCAGCAGCGGCGCGTACGTGCGCGCCCACTCGCTCGCCATGAGTGCTGCCGACGACGCGGCGGCTGCAGCGGCGGTACTGGCTCGCCGATGATCGCTGACGCTGCCTCGCCTGCTGCCTCCTTGGCCATGAGACTCATTGACGTCCACGTCCACCAATGCAGCCGCTGCGGCCGCCGCTGCCGCCTCGGTGCGTTCAGTCTCTTGCCGGTTCCAGTCGTCCAGCGACGCGTACAAGTGCACCTCGTTCGGCGACCGGATCCACCCGGCGACCGACAGCGACACGCAACACGCGTCATCATGCAGCTTCGATCTCTCTCCATCTCCAGGCGGTGTGCCTCGCCCCTGACTGCCGTTACCAGTAGTCCCAAACGACCCGACACCGACGCTAATGGTGATTCGGCCCGAGATATCGACTCCGCCGGGTCCGGGCCGCCGCAGGATCGTTTGAAACGGGAGCCGATCCAGCGGCGGGCAGTGTCGCGTCAGGTCAATGCGGATCGCTGGTAACAGCGCCGGCGCGTGCGGGTTGGCTAGAAGGCCGACCAGCGCGATTGAGCGCGGCACCGTGGAATTAGGGCGGGTGAATCCGGCGAGGCGGCGCTGGATGAATGTTGGTTTGGACCGTTTGCGGTGACCAACAGGAACGGGATTCGAATGCTCTGGTGGTTCCACGTTGGGAGGAGACGGCACGCGATTCAACCGGGTAGCCAGCACCACGAACGCGCCGCCGAGCCCCGAATCCACCGGCTCAAAAGTGCCCACGATCCACGGCCCGACCGCGATCGCCCGGTACACGGTCGGAAACGAGAGCGGCACCGCTACCACCGCCGCCAGTGGGGCCGGACCGCCCACATCACCGCCGCCAGTTGTCATCGTGTCTCGGGAATGGTTGTTCATGGCCAAGTCGGCCGCCGACTCGGACTCGACCCAGCTGACGGCGACCGCGTGCATGCTGCGAATCGACCGCGGAATGCGCGTGCGCTCGCGATGCGACAGATCCGCACAGTGCATGTCTGTGAGCCGGGACGCCGTCCCGCCGCCAAGGGTCGGCCATTCGCACGTCCCGCATGTGAACGGCGATGGAGGGAGCGAATGCAACCGCGAGCGCAGGGACAGGTGCATCGGGTACGGCTCGAACCGGTTCGTGCATCGATCGAGCGCAATGCCCGCGTACTGCCGGTTATGGTGGTGATGTTTTGAGGTGCTGTCTGCGAGGGGGGACCACGACGACGATGGAAATGATGGCGGAAGAGAGTACCACCGCAGCGACGCACGGTACCGAGCCGAGGCGTCGTGTGCGAGGAGGAACCTAAATGCGTTATTCATATCAGGTCCATCCATGTCCCAGCACTTGATGAAATTGACCAATACCAGTAGCGCGAGGTCAGAGCCAGATTCAAGTACTCGTCCAGATCAAGGTAGTTGAGAATGGCGAGGTGCACGTCGCCAGGGAACCCGTCAATGGCCAGTCCCGGCGACAACGTGGTCGTATTGGCGCCATCAACGGCCAAAAAAGGGTCGGGAACCCAGGATCCGGGCAACTCGGCGCCAGAAAACGCTGGGTGGCGTGTAAGCGAGATGCGCGAGAGCCACGACCGGCGGGGGGACAGGGGCGAGAGGTGGGCGACGGCGTGGAACCATGGCAGCGGGGGTGGCGCACGCTGGCGCTGTTGGCGTGGTGGGATGTGGAGTGCGACATGATCGTCCACTGGCGGCCGGGGATCATCATTATCCGTGGCAGCAGCACGGACCAGAAGCTGTCCCATTTTTTTTACCTGCCTCCTTGACCAAGGTTTGGGAAATCAATGAAAGGTACACGTCAAGAACTTCGAGTTGAGAGTTGGCCTGCCTCTCTTCAAACGTCCACTTGGAGACCACATACTGGCAGGCTAACCTCTGACCACGACAAGCGAAAGAAAAATAAACAATATACCAATAATGCGCTCTGGACGCGTTGCCAAGTCCCTGGCTCTCGCGCTCGTGATCCTCCTGGTGTCGGTCCTGACCTGGTCCGCCTCTGCGCGGCCCCAAGGGGACTTGGACCTGCCCCCTCTTGGCTCTGACGATGGCGGCATGGACGTTGATCCGTATGACGGCGTGGACGACGGCCTTGACTTCCTCGAGGACCTGATTGTATTATTTTTCAGTTATCATCGATCAGGAGGCCACCCTATTAAAATATTGCGACGCCCTGCACGCAACAGGACGAGGAACTGCTCTCGAACCGTATCTGCTTTGCCATGAACGCCAAAGATCGTATCCCTGGCGGCCAGGATGCTTACGTTGAAGGTATTCATATTTTTTTGGTGGTTCCACTGCTAGCTCACGCGAAAGCTGTGAAAAAATAGTGAAGTACGTCCCTCCATCGCAGGGCGCTTCCGCGCTGGCCATTTACAACCTGCTCGATCAGCCCCTCATGGGTCGGGCCTTGGTACTTTAACGACTTTTCCCTACACCGGACCGAAATCGAACCTCACACTCTTGCATACACGAAAAAAAAGACCTCGAACCAAATCGAATACCTTTGCTCGGATATTGCCGCATCGAGTGGGGACTGCGGGCCGACGGGACAGATCGTGTTTTCCACCTCGTCCAAGACCGTCAAACAGCTGCACGCCCCCGTGCTGTCCATTGTGACCAATTTCGCCCAGGTCTCGCTGCCGTATGCGGTGCGGTACAATGTCACCAAGACGGGCCTCTACTGTCTCATTGGCATGCCGCTGGGAGGCCTGTTTGACGAGACCATCTCGGACGCCGAGCTCAAGTACGTCAACGCGCACGGCCTGTTGCCTGCGATCGATTACCCGAAAATGCCGGTGCGTCCATTATTTCTTAAATCTTTATCTGTTTGACTAAAGAACGTAAAAAAAAAACAGTTTGTCGGATTCACTTGCCTGATCTACCTCACCGTGTTTTTGCTTTGGATGGGCAAATCCGCCATGCACTGGAACGAGATCCTGCCCATTCAAAAGTACATTTCGGGTGTGATTGCGTTCCTCGTGTTTGAGACCGCCATCAACTACTTTTACCTGCTTGACTGGTTCGTTTTTATCGGTTTTCTTTGCTTTCTCGGCAATTCATATATAATCAAATAGGAATAACCGCGGAGAGCAATCGTGGGCCCTGCTGGTCCTGTCGGCGTTGCTCAACTCGGCACGCAACTCGGTCTCGCTTTTTATCCTGCTGATCGTGTCGCTCGGGTACGGTGTGCTCAAGCCGTCGCTTGGGGATGACATGAAGCGGTGCCAGATCCTTGCCGCCGTGCACCTGGTGTTTGGAGCGCTGTACACGGGCTTCACGCTCAAGCAATCGGACCACAAGTCCCCCTTTATCTTGCTGGTAGCGCTGCCGCTGGCAATCACACTGACGGCGTTCTATATCTGGACGCTGACGGCATTGACCGCCACTACACAGCACTTGCAGCTGCGGCGCCAGCACTTCAAGCTGCACATGTACACGATCCTGTGGCGAGTGCTGCTGTTTGCCGGAATCAACTTGGCGCTGTACTTTATCACCAACGCGGTGTGGTTTGCCCGGCGCGACGACGTGGTGTTTGTGGCGCGGTGGTGGCCGTACCGGTGGTTCGTGGTCGACGGGTGGCTCAACGCCCTGTACTCGGTGGCGATGCTCGCGGTGTGCTGGCAGTGGCGCCCGACCGAAAACAATGCCCGGTACGGACTGGAAGAGATCTTGGCCGATCCGCTCGAGGACGAGTTTGAGCTGGGCGACGGCGAGTACGACGCAGTGGTTGCGCCGTGGGAGACGGGCGCAGCGCAACGCGACCGTCGTGCTGGCGCCGCTGCCGGCGCGTCCGGTGGCGGTGCTGCCGCTGCCGCTGCTGCTGGCTCGACGGGCAAACCCGAATCCAGTGGCGAGGTGGTGTTTGCGCTCGACTCGGACTCGGAAGACGATGACGACCACGATGACGGACAAGGGCACACGTACGGGCCCGGAAACTCCCTGGGAGAGGCCATGTTGCGGTCGCGGTCGCCGAGTCCACAGCGCGGGCGCACGGGCCGGCCGAGTTCCGAGAGCTTGTGATTTGTTTTCTATAATTTTCCTGATCAACAAAAATCCCATTTAATAATCGGATCCCCTCACGGATCCATATTTTAATTCAAATCATAGAATATATAGTAGAATGGCCACTATGGACAAGGTTCCCTCGGCGTCCAATACAAACACGAATGTAGGCGGCGCGGTCGGGATCGCCGCCGACGATTACCAGCACGCCAAGGAGCGCACACCGTACGATCTGCTGGTGGAACGCGTGTACATCTGGTACACGCAAGTCTCTGCCGCCGTCGACGCCTACTGCCCGCCGATCCCGACGTTTCTCGTATCTGCCGCCGCAATGCTGGTTTGGATCTCTCAAAAAAAACTCTTTGAATGTGGTTTGAAATTCATATCCGATATTTAAAATGGACAGGTATTCGCAGTCTTGAACATTGTGTACTTTTCAACCTCAGTCAGCAATGAAGACTTGCTGGCAAGAACGTTTATGGGCACAACGACGCCGAACCCCGCATTTGAGTGGCTGTATTTCATGGAAGTGGTGTTTTCGGGCCTCTCGCTGCTGATTGTATGCCCGACGTTCCTGCACAAGCCGTCATGGAGCAGCAAGGCGGGCAAGCAGACTGTTCTGTGGCTGACGCGAGCTGTGCGCCAATTTTTTTTTGTTCATGCATGGATCCAATGGAGCTAAACGTAAAGTGTACAGGTGGCCGTGGTCTGCGCAACCGCCATGTTTGCGTCGTCCGCGATGCTCCTGATGAGCGACAACTTGGGCCTCGCGATCGGCGACCCATGCTCTTCGAACCCCACCAGCTTCCCGAACGCTGCGATGGCCGGAGTGTCGACCGCCAGTGGGTGTGCGCTGCAGACCTATGTGCTGATCAAGAAGGTGCTCATGTACATGAACCTGTTTGTGGTGGCGGGCATGTGCCATGCAACGGTGACGGCCGCGGTGTGGCTGCACCAGCGCGTGTACGAGGCGGTAGCGCAACTGCAGGCGGTGGAGCTGGCGCGGTCGACCGACAAGATGACGCAGCTCAAGGCGCTCGACGGGCTTTGCGGCGGCGCGCATGGTGGCGGTACGACTACGGGATCGCGCGACGTGGTGGTGGAGAAGACGGTGGCTGTTGTGTGATTGCTGTTGTGTGAAATGATCACTTTCACGTTTTTTTAGCAACATGCCAGAAAAATGGCGCACGCTGGCACGAATTTCGATGACATTCAAATAGCTGGGCGAGCGCTCTTTCTCTCGCTCCTGTAATTCATAGAATAGTAGCGGAAATGGCCTCGTCTCCCCTCACTGTGAATCCGGCCACCACTTCGTCCACCGAGGATGTCCTCCTCGTTTCGGAAGCAGACGGCGAGCGTTCGCTGGCCGACGCCAAACTTGCAGCTGAAAAAACTGAAGCAGCAAAACCAAAAGCAGCTGCCGGCGGTGGCGTGCTGCGTCGCGAAATCGGGATCCGCGGCGCCGTTGGCCTTGGCCTCTCGTACGTATTTCCATGTTTTTTTTCCCAATTAATGTACTCAACATGTTGACAACGATAGGTCCATTATCGGAACTGGAGTATTCGTCTCGATTGGTATCGGCGCGCAAATCGCGGGACCGGTCGGCGTGCTGGTTGCCATTGCCATTGCATGCGTCACTGCGACCTGCAACGCGCTCAACTCGGCCCAGCTGGCGGCCTATGCGCCCGTGTCCGGTTCGTCTAGCTCGATTGATGATCTTTTAACCTTGGACTGACAAACGAGAATCCTTGTGAAATGAAAAGGTGGGACCTACGAGTACGCGTACCGGCTCATCCACCCGTTTGCGGGATTCATGGCCGGTTGGATGTTCTTGTGCGCCAAGATTGCCTCTGGGTCCGTTTTTTTTACCATATGAGTCCACAGCAGAGTACTCACATTGAAGAAATCAATTAGTGCTTCGGCGGCGGTCGGATTCGCCTCGTACTTGGTGACGCTGGTCCGGGGTGACTACCTCTCGGGCACCAGCGGCGTGTCGCTCGCATCGAATGACCGCTGGCTGGTCCTGGGCATCGCAGTGGGCCTGGTCTTGATTCTGACGATCGTGGTCCTGCTCGGGATCAAGCTGTCGAACCGTGCCAACTGGGGCATGCTGTCCGTGACGCTAGCCTCGCTGCTGTTCTTTGTACTCAATATTGTCGCCCGTATCGACCGACTGCCCGTGCGCACGGGCAGCGATCCCTTTGGGTCCGCCAAGTACCCGGACCGGTCTCCCGTGTTGAACGTCCTGGAAGCGTCCGCGATCATGTTTGTCGCGTTCACGGGCTACGGCCGGGTGGCCACGTTAGGCGACGAAGTGCGGTCCCCGCGGCAAACGATTCCGCGGGCCATTCAAGTGACCGTGGTATTGTCGGCAGTAGTGTACGCCGCGACGGGCGCCGCGGCAATCATGGGCGCGCGGTCCATGGCCGACTTGGTCCCCAACCCCGGCGTAGCGCCACTGGCAGTAGTGGTGATGCGGTCGTGGGCGGGGCAGGGCGCGATCGAGTGGTGGGCGGGGGCCATTGTTTCAATCGGTGCCATGACTGCCATGATGGGCGTGCTGCTGAACTTGGTGCTGGGCCTGTCGCGGATGGTCATGGCCATGGCTAAGCGCGGCGATTTCCCGCCCTGGTTCACGTACATTTCGGCCGCGGGAAACCCCACCCCCGCGATCGTGCTGATTGGCGCGACGATCGTGGCGGTGGTCATTGGCACGCAGGGCGAAATTGGGCTCACATGGACGTTTTCGGCCGTCACCGTGCTCGGTACTTCAGTTTTTTTTTTTTCTCAATTTCAATTGTGCTTCTCACTTCGTTGGTATTTCACAGTATACTACGCCATTTGCAATATTTCGGCGCTGCGCCTGGACGAAGAGCACCGCATGTACTCCAAGGCGTGGGGGTACATGGGCACGCTGATTTGCGTCGGGCTGGTGGTGTTTATTGACGGCAAGACCTGGATCGCGGCCGGCATCGTGCTGGGATGCGGCGCGGTGTGGCACGCAATCTCCCAGTACCTGTTTGGAGCCAATGCACCCATGGGGCCTTCGTACAAGTCGGGCCCGCTTGCTCGAGGTGGCGCTGGCCCTATTGTCACCGAATAGATCAATATACTTGAACAGGACAACGCATTGAAGTGAAGACACAAAAACAGACAACAGGTCAGTTAGTGGTGGTGGTGATTGCTCTCCTCGACCAACGCGCGGAAAATCGAGTCGGGTCGCTCCATCAGCGCCGCCGGCGTGTCAAACTCCTTGACGGTGCCCGAGTCCAGCACCAAGATGCGGTCCGAGTCGTACACGGTGTTGATCCGGTGGGCAATGGTGACGATGGTGCAGTGCGCAAACTCGGTTTTGATGGTTTGTTGGATGACGCGGTCGGTTTCCACTGCGTACATCGACCATGTAAATGAGGTTGTTCAGATAAGCCAAAAAAAAGGAGGAGAGAACGAACCGTCAATCTGAGCCGTGGCCTCGTCCAAAAAGAGAATGGTGCTGCGGCGCAGGAGCGCACGGGCCAGTGCCAGCAATTGCCGTTGTCCCATACTAAATGTGGTCCCGTGCGTGATCAGGTGCGACAGCTTTTCCGGCAGCTGGGACACGTGCTGGTGCAGCTGGACCGAGTCGAGCGCCTCCCACAGCGCCGCATCGTCGTGTTGCTGGAACGGGTCCAGGTTTTGGCGGACCGTGCCAGAGAAGAGCACTGGATCTTGCTACATATTTTTTATGCATTATTAATGAGCGTCGAAAACACGAAAGCAAAAAAAGCAAAGGGTACCGGAATAATGGTGAGCCGCGAACGCAAGTCAAACAGCCCAACCTGCGATATATCGACGCCATCAATCAAAATCTGGCCCTCGGCGGCCTCAATGATTCGGAAAATGGACAGCAGAGTGGAGCTCTTGCCAGATCCAGTGCGGCCGACTACGCAAATCCCGAGTCAGTATCCATCTCGCTACCATAAAAAAAAATTTGAACGCACCAATGCCAACCTTCTCGCGCGGCTTGATCGTAATGGACATGTTCTTGAGTACAAGGTTCAAGCCCTCGCGGTAGCGCGTCGAGTAGCCGTCGAACGTAATTTCGCCGCGGTTGGGCCAGATCGGGGATGGGCGCGAGGCCAAGAGACTTGGTGCCTCGGTCTCCAGCTCGCAGTATTCGTGGCTATAGCAAAATAGATCAGTATCAACAAAAGAAAATAAAACAAATATAAACGTACATGCGCTCAACCGACACAATGTTAGTCTCAATCTCGCAATACTGGCGCACCATCCAGTTGAGTGCGCCGGTAGTGACCAGCGCGTACGACATGGTCAACCCGATGATGGACGATTCGGCCTTGGACAGCACCATCAAGAACGCGGTCGAGAACACCACGATAGCGCCGAGGAACTCGAGGCGCACCGCGAGCCACCGGTTGGCCGACACGCTCAAGTACTGCGCGCGGAGATTGTAGTCAATGCGGCGCTGGCACTCGACCGCGAATCGGCGCTCCTGCTGGTACGCGCGGATCACCTGAATGCCGTCCAGGGTCTCGGAAAAGTGCGAAAAGATGGGCGACCGCGACACCGACTCGAGCCGCTTGAGCTCACGGCTCGTGGACAGGTAGTAGCGCTGCACAAAGTAGTAGATAACCATCAGCGGGCAAATGATGAGCAGGAACGACGGCGTGTAGGCCGAGATGAGCACAATCACCGAGGCCACGTTCAAGAAGGTGCGCATCATTTGCATAAAGGAGCTGTTACATTTTTTTTCAGTCAGCAACTGTTGTTGTTTTCACATAGGGAAGAAAACAAAAGTACCGAGGCAGGATTTCATCGACAACATTGACGTCCTTGGAGAATCTGCAAATTTGTTTTTAAAATGTCAGGCGCCTCGTAATGCAGGTGATGTAAAACAATTGACGTACCGATTCAAGATCCGGCCAACGGGCTGGCGGTCAAAGAACGACATGGGCAACGCAGCCACGCGCGCAAGCATGGAAGTGTGCAGCGTATTGGCTGCGCTGATGCCGCAGATGATCCAAGCGGCCAGGACCGTGAACTACAAATAACAAGTTGAATTCAGTGACAACCCTGAAGAAAAAGCAAAAGAACAAAAACATACCACACTCGCGATCGCAAACCCAATTCCGATCGAGCCATACACCGACAGGAATGTTGCCGAGTCGACTTGGTTTGCCACCGAATACTGCAGCCAAATGTTGGTCGACATGCTCAGGGCCTGCGCTGCAATGGAAGCAATCGTAAACAAGGCCACCCCACGCCAGGTGCACGCCTTGAGGTACAACTTGTAGATGCCCCAGCGCACACTACCCGTGGCCATCGACTCGGCGAGCATTTGGCCACCGCCGGCAGTGGGCGACTTGTTCATGGCACTCGAGGAGGCAGCACCGGCAGCAGCGGCCGGAAGCGCCTTGCCCTTGCTCGATGATGGGCCCCCCTTGGCAGCGGCACGCACCAGCGTCGGGTCCTCGTCCTCATCGTCGTCCTCATTGTCGCTGCTGGCACCTGGAACCGTCAGTGCGTTCAGCATGGTGATGACGTCGCCGTTGAGGAACTGCATGTGCGCAAAGTTGCCCGACTCGGACACGCGGCCCTCCTTGATGTACACAATCAGGTCGGCCTTGGGCGCAAAGTGCACTTGGTGCGTGACCAAGATCCGGCACTTGTCGCGAAGCAGGCCCTCGGCGCCAAAGCACTGGTTGAAGACGGCGCGGCCCACGTGGGCGTCGAGCGCCGACAGCGGGTCGTCCAGCAGGTACACGTCGCGGCGAGAGTACACGGCCCGGGCAATCGAGAGTCGCTTCTTTTGGCCGCCGCTCAGCGACACGCCCTTCTCGCCGACCAAGCACATGTCGCCGTCGGGCAGCGTCCCCAAATCAACATCGAGGCATGTGGCGTGGATCACGCGCGAGTACCACTCCTCGTCCATCGCATTTCCAAACAGCACATTGTTGCGGATCGTGTCGTTCAAGATCCACGACTCGTCCGAGACATAGGCGACGCGGCCGGCCAACTCCACAAACGACGCCGGGGTGGTGACCTCCAGCTCGCCCAGAATCGCGGAAATCAGCGACGACTTGCCAGCGCCAACCTTGCCCAACACGATCGTGAGTTCGCGGTTCATGAACGTCAGGTCCAAGTTCGAGAGGGTCGTCGGCATGTCACCCGCTGCACGCCAGGCGAAACTTCCCTTGACACGAACGGCAATCGATTTGAGAGTGGATGAAACCGACGGGCGAGGGATGCGGCGCAGGTACGAGTTGTGGATCTCCTCGAGCTTGAGGAACTCGTTGATGCGCTTGATGGAGACGGACGACTCGACGCAGGACGAAATCACGCTCGGGAACATGGCAAGCGGGAACTGCAGGAGGTTGAAGAGCGAGAGCGAGACGAACGCCTTGCTGGGCGTCAGTTGGTGGCCCATGAGTATGGCTATTATTTTTTTTTGCGTGTGAGTTTCTCGTGCTGCTGTGTGTGATCGTACACACGAAAAAAATAAACGTACTGTAGGTAGCAAACGAGGCAAATGAGACGACAAAGGGTGTGCAGGACCAGGTGAATCCAGTGGCAGCGGCCAGCCAACCGTATTTCTTCAGGTTGCGCAGCTCGCGCTGGCGGACATTGTCGATCTTGGTCAGGAAAAACAGCTCCCACGCATAACTGTTTTTTTTTTGGGCATGGGTCAATTTCAGTTAATGCTGCACAAATGAAGGGGAATAAAGGAATACGTACAGTTTGACAACCTTGATGCCACTCAAAAACTCGTCCATGAGCCGCAGGCGATTATCCTTGCACCGCATTTGATCCTTTTGCAGGGCTTGCTGCTTCTTGGCGAATTTCGCATTCTAGATTTTGTAAAGTTGTTATTTGTATGACTGAATGACAAAAAAGAACAAAGGGAGTGTGCGCACCACAGGGACCATGATAATCATCACGGCAAGGCCAGAAAGAACGGCGGGACCCAGCTGCGCCCACAAGAAAATCAGAGCCAGCGCAATTTGGAACGGTCCGGACCACACTAAAACATGTCAAATACTCGTCAGAGTGAATCAACAAAAAAAGAGAAAGTAAAGAGCACGTACCGATGTGGAGGTAGGTGCACAAATCCAGCAGCTTTTGGACGTCCACGCTCATGTAGGTGGTCAGCTGCCCGGTCGAGTGCGTGCCCTTGGCGTTGAGGGACAGACGCAAAGCCTTGTGGTAAATGGCAGACGAAAGGGCCGAGCGGATGCGCATGCCCGTCTTCATGCACAGCTGGAAGTAGGCATTCACAAACATGGACTGGGTGACGGCCGTGAGCAGCATCATGACCGAGATGAGCACGCCCGTCTCGAAGCTCGTGTGCTCAATCAGCCGCTTGAGCAGCTGCGGTTGCAAGAACTGGAGCGAGTCCTGCGAGAACTTGAGCACGGCGCCGAGGGCAAAGTACGGGCCAAACGTCTTGGTCATCACGCGCAACAGGGACGGGTCGACGCCGGCATGCGTAGCGCGGGCCATTTCGGCCGTCCAGTTGGCGTCAAAGGACGAATAGTTGGCCTCGGTGGTCTCCGTGTCCAGGAGCGACCACAGGTCCGAGTGGATGAGCACTTGGGCGCGGCCCTTTTGCATGAGCGCCGTCAGCCACCAGAACGTTAGGCGCGAAAAGATGTTGGCAGTGACTTCGGGCGATTCTTGCGGCTCGCTGTCATGCTGCGCAGCGGCTTCAGCACCCAGATCGGCAGTCCTGGCTGCCGCAGCAGCTTCTTCCGCGTCCAGCGCATCTTCGCCGTGGTCGTCCGTGCGCAGTCGCTCGTAATCGCCGCCACGCAGTGGCTTGGGGATGATTTCGACGCCAATGGCAACAAGAGCGATCCCCACGAGCCCGCCGAGGTAGGGCAGCGTCACGGGCATGGTGTCGGGCGAGGTCCGAGCATGGTGGAAGGCCGACTTGATGGCGAGGCCCGCACAGAGCGCCGTCACGAGCCAGCTGATCAGGAGGCTGTCCGAACTACGGCGCGACCGCGTGTGATGCGCAAATGTTTTCAGCGTGACCAGGGCCTGGAATTTGACAAGATGAGTTTTTCCGGATTGACAAAAATCAATGCAGCAAATGCGCACAAGAACCACGAGGCGAGCCATGACCAGGATGGAGCTGACATCCTCGTCGTTTTCGGTCTCGTTATCAGGAGATTCCAGGAACAGAAGGTACTCGAGCACGCCCGCGCCGGCGATGAGCGTCTGATTAGTACGTTTTGCTTGATTAGTAATGCCAAACAAACCAAAGAACGAAAAGGACGCACGAGCTTGACGGCAAGATGGAGTGCGGTCCAGGCCGACACGGCAACATGGTAGCGCGACTGTTCGCGACGGGCGTACCGCCAGAGCGCCAGAAGGCAGATGGACGCAAAGACGGCCGAGGGCACATTGTCAATCACCAGCTGCTGGAAACATTGCGTCACGTCCCAGGTGGTTGATTCCGGGTCGAACGGGCCGATGCCGCCGCGGGTGTCGCAATAGCGCTCAAAGGAGCCCCGAGTTGGGCGTCGAAACGCGATCGAGGCCGCGGTCATGTTTTTTTTTGAATATTATCCAAAAGTCGTAAATCGCAGAGAGAGTCAAAATCAGTATTCGTTCCCACTGGAGAGGGCCATTCCCATCCGACCCCAGTCCCGACTTCTCTTCCCTTCTTGGCTTCAAGATCAGCCAACCTGTACCTGCGCGTCCTTTCTATTTGTCGTTGACTATCCACACGCGTGCGAGTGTCCTCCCCGATCCTTGCTTGCTGTACTTTTCCTCTCTCTCCCCTCCTCCGCTCGCGCGCTCGCTCGCTCGCTCTTCAACTGCCCATATGTCCAGCGGCGGCAGTAAGCCGACTCAGGTCCCCAATCCAGTCACGGCAGCGTCAGCAGGCGGATCGAACGCACGCAGTCAAATCGCGAGCGCAGTCCACCAGATCATGGACTCGCAACAAAAGTCGGCCGTCACGGCAGCGGCTCAAGCAGTCGTCAGTGCCGGTTCGTTTATGTGTCTGTTACCTTTCTGAAGTGATCCTGTTACTGACGGACATGATTTATATTTTTTTTTTGTAATTCCTACCATCCCCGTCGCGATTTCTCTTATTTATATGGCATATATTTGTTGGTTTTCCCGGATCCCCTCGCACTCGTTATTGTCGAATGTGGGTGTGTTTTTGTCGCCAATTTTTTTTTTTTGCTGCTTTCCCCATCCCTTGCGTTATTTCTTTCTCCCATTTTACTCAACCGCACTGCCGTGCCGCACTTACACGCACTGAACCGCTCTGTGATCAACGGACTCCCTCCTTGTCCGACTAACTTTGATATTTTATTTGTACCTGCGCCGGTGATCACCATTGCAAACGCCGCTCTTTGATAAATATTCGAAAAAAAAACATTGCTGATTGAACGCCGACGACGCCGCCGCCTCAAAAACCCCTGGGCCGACCACCAACAACATATCGAAAACAAAACAACACAAACATGTCGTCAGCCGGCGTCCCCAGCAGCTCGGGCGCCCCATCTGCGCGGCGCACTACCACCATCATTGCCACCGACGCCAAGACGGGCGAGTCGATTGAACTCAGCTACTACGACTGGAAGCCCGTCGGCAACGGCTCGTTTGGCGTCGTGTACGAGGCCACGCTGGCCGACACGCACGAGCGCGTCGCGATCAAGAAGGTTCTGCAGGACAAGCGGTTCAAGGTGCTTAATTATATGTTTTACTGGGAGACGACCCCAATGCCCTCACACTCACTGACTTCCCAATCACGGTATAAAAAAATGAAAAGAACCGCGAGCTCCAAATCATGCGCATGGTCGACCACCGCAACATCGTGGAGCTCAAGTCGTTCTTTTACTCGAACGGCGAGCGCCGCGAGGAGGTGTACCTCAACCTGGTGCTCGAATTCGTCCCAGAGACCATCTACCGCGCCTCGCGGCACTTCACCAAGAACAAGCAGGCCATGCCGTTTGTGCTGGTCAAGCTGTACATGTACCAGGTGTTCCGGTCGCTCGCATACATCCACGCTCTGGGAATCTGCCACCGCGACATCAAGCCGCAGAACCTGCTGCTCAACAGCGCCACGGGCGTGCTCAAGCTGTGCGACTTTGGGTCGGCCAAGATGCTGATTGCGGGCGAGCCCAACGTGTCGTACATTTGCTCGCGCTACTACCGCGCGCCCGAGCTGATTTTTGGCGCCACCAACTACACGACGCAAATCGACGTCTGGTCATCGGGTTGCGTGATGGCGGAGCTGATGCTGGGCAAGCCCATGTTCCCGGGCGAGTCGGGCGTCGACCAGCTGGTGGAGATCATCAAGGTCCTAGGCACGCCGGAGCGCGAGCAGGTCAAGGCCATGAACCCCAACTACACGGAGCACAACTTTCCGCCGATCCGCGCGCACCCGTGGGCCCAGATCTTTAACCCAAAGACCCCGCCCGAGGCCCTCGACTTTATCGACAAACTGCTCCGCTACGAGCCGCAAACCCGACCCTCGGCCTGGGAGGCGCTCGTGCACCCGTTCTTTGACGAGCTGCGTGATCCCAGCACCAAGTTGCCATCGGGCAAGGATCTTCCGCCGCTCTTTGATTTCTCAAAGATGGGTATGGCTCATTACTTTGTTTTATTTTGGTGTGGATATAGATCTGACCACCACTTTTGAAAACAGAGTTGTCAATCAAGCCAGAGATCAACCGGAAACTCGTGCCTCCCCATGCCGAAGAGGCGTTGCGGGCACAGGGCATTGATCTCAACAACTTTGTGCCAGAGGCCATCCAACCATCGGGACCAGGGGCCCAGTAGATTCACCGTGCCTCGCATATCAGCAATGGGCATTGCGCATCACTGGTGATGGATCGCGACAAAGGAAAAAAAAGAGACACGATCTCTTTTTTTTCTTCTCGTCCTCTTTTCCCCAGCCGCCGCTCTCTTTTGATTTTTGCATTTGCTTACTCTGTCGCTGGCTGGCTGCACATGAACTGGCGGCCATTTCCTTCCCTTCTTTTTATCTTTATTCTTTTGTTACTCTCGCTCTCTCCCTCTTTTTTCTCTTTTTCTTTCCTCCCTTTGCTCGGTTTTGGTCTCTCTTTTTTTCTTATTGATTTTGTCCATGTTAAATTCGTTGTGACTGAATTGAACAGTCGCATTTCCTGCCACTCTGTTTTTCTTGTCAGCTTGGATCCTCGGCCATTTGAACGTGCTCGTTCACATTAGACTCCCACAAAGGGAACGTGGTTTCAAATACGCTAAGCCTTTATTGCAAAAGAAAAAAAAGCATTCTATCCCCCACCATCGACGATCAAGGCTTACTTACTTGCGACCGAGAAGCCAGTAAGTCTGCATCTTCCCCTTGCCCTTGACCTCCATAATGTCGAGCGGCTGCATGGTAAAGCGGCCCTTGATGAGGTTGTGCGTCGACTCGGAAATGTGAATGTGCCCGGCCTTGGACGTGGACTCCATGCGGGAGGCGGTGTTGACCGTGTCACCGACCAAGCACCAGTGCGGGTTCAAGTCGCCCAGCACGCCGGCCGTGACGGGACCCGAGTTGAGGCCGACGCGGATGTTGATGGACTCGCCGGTACTGGTCTTGAACGACTTGATCATGTCAATGATATCAATGGCAAAGTTGGCGGCGCGTTCGGCGTGGTCGGGCGACTCTTCGGGCGCTCCCGTGACACCCAAGTACGCGTCGCCGATCGTCTCGACCTTGTACACGCCCCAGCGCTTGGCAATCGCATCGTACTCTTGCCACAGCTTGTTGAGCGTCGCCATCATGTCTTTGGTGCTGGTGCGGCTCGAAATCACCGTAAAGTTGGTAATGTCCGAGAAAAACACCGTCACGCAGTCGTACTCCTTGGCCTCGGTGGCCTGGCCGTTCTTGAGCTGCTCCAGGATCCCCTCGGGCATCATCTTTTGCAAGATTGCGTCGCAGTTGTTGACTTGGGACTCGAGCTCCTCGGCAATGGCCGTGATCACGTCCACTTTCATGTTCTGCGCCTGCTCGACCGTCGAGTTGACCAGAACCAGCGTCAAAAACACCTTAGCGCCAATGTCAATCATCGAGAACGCCGCCTCGGCCACGGTAAACGAGATCACGCCGGACGAGAACGCAAACCAAGTGACGGGGAACATCGACCACGTGAGCACCGTGGACGCGCGGATCCACCGCAACCCCGACTTTTCGACGTTCGACTGCGTCTCGCCGTTGATGGCGCCGGTGAACGCGATCCACAGCGAGTACACCACGTACGAGAAGGCCGCGCACGAAATCAGCTCAAACAGGTTGCCGTACGGCTGCATCGGGATCACCGCGCCGACAAACCCGGCCAGCACCAGCGAGTAGTCCATGAAAATCACCTTGAACGGGTCGTGCGGGAACTGCGTGACCTCGGAAATCAGCAGAATCAGCACCGGGCACGTGGCGATCCACTCGAGGTACCGCGCGGGCTCCACCGGGTTCGACAGCACGCCCTCGAGCGTCGGCGTCAGTCGCAGCATGATCAGCAGGTACGAGCAGAACGAAATGGTGTTGACGCCGAGCAGGCACAACGACAGAGCCTTCTTTTCCGGGTTGCGCGCGCTCTGGAACCCCATGTACGCAAACGAGATGCCGATTGCAAACCCGAACGCGCCATACCCGTACCAAATGTCGGCCCACCCGCGGTTGTACGCCTGCTTCTCGTGCGCAAACAGCGTGTACAGCATCAACACCACCGTCACCACCGACCAGATCGTGAACTGCACCGTCAGGAACTTGAGCGACGGCGTCGACATCATCAGGCTCCACGACCACTGTTCGCCGAGATCCGCTTGGTATTGCGACAACGTCGAGCTGGGCTTGCCCTTGCCGGTCATGTTGATGTCCGACGCGGCGGACGGCACCGACTTGAGCATGGCAGAGTTGACTCGGCCTGCAGATAAACATTTTTTTGTGAGAAAATGTGTCGGATGTGAAAAGGGCAGAAACAAAAGTAATAAAAGCATACTGCGAATGTTGGACGCCGACGGAGTAATCTTGACGGACGCGGACGAGACGCTCGTGCTAGGGAGCAGCGATCCCCCCGAGGAACGGTACGATCCGTTGCGAGTGAGCGGCTGCTCCACGATCGGGTGCTTGGTAGCCGCGCATTTACAGTCCTCACACGTTGACGAAGTGGCCTGGTAGCAGTACTCGGGGCAGTTGCAGCTTCCGCACGCGCCACGCAGGTTGTTATCCTTGTCCTTCATGATCGCGGTAGTTGTGGTGGTGGTGGAAGTAGTTGGAGTGGTAGGGGAAGATGCAAGTGGCACGATCGGCTCGGATCGGACGCCGACTTCACAGGGAGCAGAAAAGTCCTCGGTGTGAACGAGGGGAGGCGGAGAGGTCGGAGTCTGGTAGACTCCTTCGTCGAGGCTTTGCGGTTCTTGTGGAGTAACCTCGGCAACTGTGGCAGCGAGATCGGTTGTCGGAGTGGACGAATCCAAAGAGTTTTGGCGGGATCGGCGCGGTGAAGGCGGAGTGAGGATCACAGTCGGCGAGCCCGGATTTGGAAGAAGGAGTACTCGCTGTTGCCGGGAGAGCAAAGTGGCGATAGCGGGCTCAATGATGGCCTGTGTACAATTTCAAAGCCAAAAGAGGATATAAAGGCGGAATAGGTGGCGGAGGAGAATAAAACGTTGAATTTGGTTTGGTGGGATGGGAAAACGTGGTTTTTTGGGAGGTCGAAATGGGAAAAATGTGGAAAATGGCAGGCAGCCATGTGAAATTATTGATGTAATATTGTCAGTATTTGTATATCCAAGTAATTCAAGGAAAAAAATGAAGGAGCAACAACATCATCAAAATAAATGCGAAAAAATAGGTCAGCCCTGCACCTGAGTGGACATTCAAAATACAGAAAGGAGTATGGGAGTCATCGACGAAAATTACAGCCGAATCAAAACTCGAATGGGAGGCAAAAGGGGAGGAAATACGGTATCTGAATACAGACCCTATATGTGCGTGTATATTTTCGAGTCTTTGGCTTCTTTGACAAAGTAACAGCGATTTGGCCTGGAGAGGGGAGCGAAGTTGCGGTCGCAATTTTCGGATCGCACGCGCGCTTTTGTCGCGTTGGACAATTCGACAGCGAGATAAATGCGAATAAAATTGAAATAGAGTTTGGGACGCGATGTCGGATCGGATCGACAATGGGTTAGGGAACGATGTTGGCAAAGAGGATGGTACATCGGCAATTCAATTCACTTCCACCGAAGATTAGATCAACTTTTTTTGGCAGCAGATCCCTTTTCCTCATCCAAGTATTTCTCATTTCTCATTATTTCAATTAATTCAGAATGTCTGAAAATAATCCGGGCGATAGTATCATCAATGAATTTGCCACGTACGAAGAGTACTTGGACTCGCAAATCTCGCCAGTGGATCTGTTCTACCTTGAGGTACCTATATATATTGATCCTTCTTGGGGATCGGACACTTACAAATTAAAATTATAGGACAAGGAACTTGCGCGACAGCTGGTGGAGCTTGGATACCGCGGATCAGGCGAACCCATCAAGCGGGAAGAGTTTGATGCACGCAAAAAGGCCGCCGAGAACTTTCGGCTCGCAAAACGGTGGCAGGCAAAGCTCCTCGCCAGTCACGGCAAAGAATTCTCCAACAGCCCCTTCCTGCAAGCCCTTGCAGAGCGCGAAGAGGCCAATCGCAACGGAAAAATGACGGTATATTTACACCAACTTTTCCAAGTTGCATATGATACTTGGCTCACAGACTTGTTTTGATGCAGACAATCATCTTTCTTCGGATGCGCAACTCGCGCGGGCAGGAAATATCGGGGTACATTGACTATGCCCACCGCCTCAAGTCAGAGTCCTTTGACGGGTACTTTGCCGGGTCCAAGATCATGCACCCGCGGCCGTCGGACCTGAGCTTTTACAACTGGGAGACGCAGCTGTGCACCTCCAACAACACGCCCAACTGGCAAGTGATTGCTGACAATGAGACGGGCCTGTTGTTCAAGAACAAGCGCGACCGCAAAGTGGTGAATGTAGATCCCAAGTCCGATCCCGGAGACAATACGGAGCGAATTGAGCTGCGATCGGCCGAGTATGTCCAGGCAGTCTTGTACAACCATCTGACTCGGCGCAAGACTTGAGCTCTGTTATTGGAAATGTTGGCTCAAACAATACAAAATTTTATACGTTTTTTTTCCTCTCGGGTTGAGCCTCAAGCAGCCACATGTCCATGGGTCACACCGTCGTCGCCTCCACTTGCATCCAATTCGTCGTCCTGAGCAGGATCGTGGTTGAGGTTGCCCAATCCGCCTCCACCGTCGCCTTGCGCATCTGCCGCCGCGACCGCTGGCTGGTCCTCAGCTCTGGGTGCTTGCTGACGCTGCGCGTACCGTTGATTTGCAAACCATTTCTAAACAACATTTCAATTGAGTACTTCCTTAAAAGAATACAGGAAATCGTACAAAGATTTTCCGCTCCGGGACACCGCACTGGGCGGCCAGCTCGATACGTTCCGACTTTCGAATGTGCCTTGAAATGGTAAACCGTGCCCGGAGTGCCTCCAACTGCGCCGGAGTCAGTCGCGTGCGCTCGATCGAACGACGCATTTCCACTTTCTGCTCGGCCACCACCGCGTCCGTGTCGGGTGAGTTGTCGTCGTCAATGTCCGTGTCATGTCCTTCGCCGCTGCCGTGGGGTCCGGCGGGTGGCGGTGGCAGCTGGCTACCACCATTGCGCGACACCCCCATGACTTGGGGCGAGGAACCGCTCGAGAGAGGATGCGTGGCGGCCACCGCCGGGGTATTGTGCGGCGGAGGCGCATAGAGGTGCCCCAGAAACGCCATGGTCGCGGCGGCGGCGGCGGCAGCAGCGGCCGAGGGCGTCATGGCTCCTCCTCCACCAGTCGGCGCAAAGGTGTGGGCGGGTGCGGGCGTCAAGGCGGTCGCAGCAGAGGGTCCTTGCGTGACTGGGAGAGCGCCGCCACGAAAAGAGTGCGGTGGAGCCGCCTGCGCTCCTGCTGCCTGGTTGGCGAGCGCCTGGACGATGCGGGTGGCCACAAACGGCGAAAACGAAAACCCCGGGTCCGCGAGCACGCTCAAGGATGGTGGGACTGGCGATGGCGGATGCAGCGTCGGCACTTCGGCCGGTCCTGCAGCGGCAGTCATGGGTACGTCGGCGTCAGATTCGGACTGGGTTCGACTCGGCCATCGTGTCTGGTCGCGTGCGGTTCCAAATGCGTCGCGGGTCGGAGACGGTGCTTCGGGCGACTCGGCGCTGCGAGCGTCTGGGTGCAAAGGCCTGGCGGTAACGATATGACCATTGACGGTGGCGAGTGCAGGGCTGCTATGTTGTGCTTGATGCTGTTGCTGTTCCTCGCTCTGCTGGTACTGCTGCTGTTGTTGCCGCAAGTCGCCGTTATGCACCGCATTGGCATTGGCAGCAGCGGTAAAGGCCGCATGCATTCGCAACAGCTCCTCCATGCCGGCATCGGGGCGCATTCCGGACAGGACGCCGAGGAGCTGCGAGAGACAGGCGTTGATTCGAGCAATGTCGTAGGACCATGACCGCGGCACTGCATCCACGCCCTCGGTGGCAACGTGCATGGCTGCCAGTTGGGTCGCAAACATCGCCAGTCGCTCCATCTCCCCCAGCACGGTCGACAGCGTTGGGACAGCGATTGCAGCATGAGCAGGCGTCGCCTCGGTTGCTGGTGGCGGAGGTGGTTGAAGCGGGGAGGCGGGCGGAAGAGTCGGCACCACGATGGGCGGGGGTGAAGGCGATCGTAGCGGCGGCGAAGTCGGTTGTGGTGGTGGAATAATCGCAGTGCTGGGCGCGGTCCCGGCGTGAAAGAAGGGAAATTCAAAGGGCCCCGCACTGCTGGGTCCCAGTGACGGCGGACGCGGTGGGCCGAGGTCCAGCGCAGGATCTACTGGCGATACGCGCCGGGAACCAAAAGACTCGGCAACGGCACCTCCAATCGACGACGAGGACGTGGGCGTAGATAAGAAAGCTGGCGGTGGTCCCAGCGGTCCCGGCGGTGATGGAGGCATGGATGCGGCAAAAGCTCTGGTCCTGCCGTTGCAATAGCCATTGCTGCCAGTGTCGTTTTCGGCACGCGAAGGAGAAAAGTCCAGGTGACTGTGGTGCGGGAGGTGCCCGTCGCCGTCCGAATCAAGGCGGGGCCGCTTTGGCGGCGGTGCAGATGCAGCGCGGTCCTCTTCTTGAAATGCCCATGGCGGTACTAGGTCCCGTTCCGCTCGTTGCCCATCGTATTGTTGCTCACCGTGTTGCTGCAGTTCCATTTGCTGCTGGCGTCTTTGCGCGTGCTCAAGCGCCGACGCGCCAACCCAGTCGTGGCTAAAGTGGTTCTCCCGGTCGTTGCCATTGCCGTTACTGGTCATAGTGATTTTTGAATGTCAAAAGAGAAACCACACCCACCATCCCGAACACTTTTTTCATTGACCCATCGCCGCTCGACGGCGCACTGCCTCGGCCGCCATCAGTTCCTCGAGATGCTTGGTTGTGAACGGATGATGAAGATGCGCGCCAACTGTTGCAGGCGGCTGCGGAGTGTTGTTGGCCAGGCTGATGGAGCTGTCGCCGCGCGGAAGCGACACGAGCTTGAGATTGGGCTTGTTGGCGGCGCTTGGCTGGCATGGCATTGGAAACGCCAAGATTGCATTTGGTGTGCCTGGTAACGCCAAGGAGCCAGCGGCGACAGCGGCAGGAGGTTCACTCGCCTTTTGCTTGCGCGGCCGACCACGCGGCTTCTTGACACCTATCACTGACTGGCGTTGCGGTTGTTGGTTTGGCTGCGATGCTGACAGCACTGGTGGAGGGGCACTTTCTGTGGCAGGTGGAGCCCCCATAACGGCCGGTCGAGCAGCATTGAATGCAGCTTCGCCTTTTCCCGACGCGGCACCAATAGCAGGCGGTGCCGTCACAATAGACTGCGATGGGCCTACACACTTTACAGCAGGGATGGGCGACGCGTCGCGCTGAATAAGTGACAAGGACGCTCGCAGATCGGCGTGGGCGCGTGCCATTTCGTCGCGGTACAGTCGCCGATCGAGCACCGGCAAGGGAGCCGCGGCACTCCAGTGTGTGCTATTTGAGCTCTTTGGTGCAATCCCAATGTACGTTTCCAACACGTTCAGTTTTTCTTCAATGGCCGATTCGAGCAAGGAAATCTCGCTCAGAGTTGCTGCGTCCGCGTCTTGTAAAGTATAATAGTGTGGGGATGAATTTACTTCCATGGTCACAATTGCTAGGTAAAAAAAAAATACCATGATCAGCTTTGTCTGGCAAAGTTCTTCGGATATCGCCGCTCTCTCGTTCCATCCAATCAAACCCGAAAGGTGGAAGATCCACCGACTCGCAAGGCAGCGCTTCAAGATCCAAATCGAGACAATGTGGATCCAGTTCCACGTGTTGAACATTGGCAAAGAGTCGGTACGACGACAAGCTCGTCATAATGTGTTGATTTTATTGTTGTTTTGTTGTCACGCGGATCACGTCTAGGATCTATGTACAGGAGAGAGTTGTAAAATATAAAACTATTGTGGTGAGATCGTGTGGCGAAGAGACGGAAGAGAATCTGAAGTGGCGTCTGAAGACTCCAAAAAATACTTCTCAAGTCCCTCTCGCATAATTAATATTGGGTTTTTCAAATAGATTTTAGAATGTCTTCATACGCTCCTACAGTCTGGATCCACGATAATTGGGAATCCTATGAGCCAACCGTATCGTTCGAGCACCTTGATGAGATTTCGTGTCATGATATCGCCGGGGTCGATGGCGGCAGCGACAATCCCCAGGATGGCAAGAGCAATGGAGATATATCTGAACTGGCAATGGAAACGCGGGCAATAGACTGGCCAGCGCAATGGGCGAAAATGGATGCAGAGGCGCGATCAACAAAGCTTCGGGCTTGGATGGAGTTAAAGAAGGCGAGGGTGAAGTCTCCAGCACCCGCTGCAGCGCAAAAGGCGACGCGAAATTCGCTTGGCGGCGCAAACCGATTGCAGACAAATCGTCCACAGGCAACGGGGCATTTCCATGCGCCACCGCCGTCGCAAAATACGAGCGTACTTGATGCGCCGATCCCGTCCCCGCCTCCTCCCCCTCGTCGTCGACGCGCAACCAAACCAAAGCCACCGCAACCGAAAACAAATGCCGAGAGCGTCCAAAAGATCTCTGACCCGGCAAAGGCGGCTCGAGCCAAGGCAGCATTTACGTCATGGTGCAACAAAAAGGCTACCCGGGATCAACTGGAGCAGCAACATGCCACAGTGCAAGCTGCACAAGGCGCAGCACAAAAGGCGATGGCGGCTGCGAGTGCCAAGGCTGCTTATACCGAGTGGTTAGCCCGAGCACCGGCGCCGCCCATGCAGCTCCGTCCCCGAATGCACCATTGGGCAACCCAACTCGGCGATATATCCAACAGTGGGGTGGTAGCGCAAAAACCGACGTTTTTCGCCACGTTTCCGCCGCCGCCAGCCCGCCGCGCCACCACCGCCCAACAGCGACGCCAAGCCCAGCTCGGGTCAACCGGTAACACCACGTCCCAGTGGCAAATGGACGGCAAGAGCCAAGTCAACATTGCCAAGACGGCGCCGAGCGCATGTGCGCCACCTCCCTCGCCATACCCCGAGCACTCGCCGCCGCTTCTATTCAGCGAGTACGCGCGGGCACAAGTCAAGTACCCCGGGTTTCTCAAGCGGTACCCTGAGCAAGTTGCTAACGGCGGCCGGGAGGTTGGGATGGTGTATGTGGACCCGGAGCCGGCCCGGATTCGCGCCGAGACCTCCAAGCGGAAATGGGACACGCTCAAGAGCACCGTGGGATGTCACCACGTCGAGCAAGGGTCCGTGCATGTCCGCGAGCGCGAGCGGTGGGCCAAGGAGCGCGAGAACATGGACTGCTCGCAGATTCGACTTGGGTGCCGGAAGCTTGAGGGCGCTGGCGTACGTGAGGTTCTTGGCGACAGCGGCGCTGCATTGTGAGAATTCCAATAGACCGAGTTTCTTACAAAAAAGTGCATCTATTCAGAATCACGCAAGGGGTAGGTGGAGTGGAAGAGCTAGGTAAGGTATGAGTTGGATGTGAGAAGCAGAGTCATCGGATCGGCGGCTTCGGGCCGATTGATTGAGCCCAGCGACGACGGCGTGGGAAGAAGGAGGTCCCTGGACGAGTCCGTGCGTTGCTGTTGTTGTTGTTGTTGCGCAGCAGCCAGTGCGCTTCTTGCTTGCATGCCAGTTACCATGCCCATTCCCGACGCTGACACAGTCGGATGATGTTGCTGAGAGTGGATGCACTGTGGAGGAGGAGGGACGCCCGCGGGCCACCCGGGCGGCGGCGCGTGCATCACCTGCTGCGCATGCTGCATCGCTTGCGCATACTGCATTGACTGAGCGTACTGCGCGTATTGCATGGACTGCATCGACTGTGCGTATTGCGCGTACTGCATGGATTGCATGGCCTGCATTTGCTGCTGCTGCGGCACAGGCGGCATACCGAACATGCCATGTGGGCCAGCGCCGAACGCGCCATACATGGAAGGAAACATGCCGTGAGGGGGTTGCATCATTTGTTGAGGATAGGGAAAGACAGGCCCGGTCGGATGAGGAACCATTTGAGGTCGAGGAGGCGGCGCGGTGACACGAGTCGAGATAGTTGGAGCAGGCGATGCACTTGAAGCAGCAGCAGCAGCCGATACGATCGTCAATTTGGGCCGGTGTACGCGCGCCATGGACGCTATTGGTTGCGGCTTCGGCCGAAGTCGCGGCGGCGGCGGCGGCGGTGCGGGCGAGCCTGTTGCGGCCCCATTTCGTGTCTGTTCCGACCGCGTGTCCATGTCTGCGTTGGTCGACGCCAAGTCAATGTCATCGTAGTCCGCAAACATTTCGCGGAACTCAAAGTTGACGAAATGCTCTTCCCACTCGTTCGCGAGCGCGATCGGGATGGGAATGAGTCGTGACCGGCCGCGCGTTGTGTCCAAGCCCAAGGTGCGAATCTTGTCCCGGTGGATCCTGCGCTGATGATTAAACCAGCACTGTTATTTTTTCGTTAATAAGGAGGCACGCGGTGCGCGGAAAGAAAAGAGAAGGCGCGTACCAAAATTTTCCTGTCGGACTTCCCAGTCAAGCGACGAATTTCCTCGCGAATCGCGCTGGATGGATATGGATTGATGGCATACTGAGCCTTGAGGAGGTCGTAATACGTCGCGTCGTCAGGGTGCGTGCGCGGCGGGCGGGAAAAAATGGTCCTTGTAGGGTCTCGCGGAGACTCAACCTGCACAGTCGCAGACTCGGCCGGGTTGGTCGTCTCTGGCGGTGGCGGGGCCGACGATGCCACTGCGGGCGGTGGCGAGGACAATGCGTAGTCATTTCCGGCCATAGTTGGGTTTGGTTGTGCTGCGGTTGTGCCTTGCAGAGTCATTGCTGGCAACGAGAACGATGGCGACGGCGACGGCGACGGCGACCTCGAGATCGGGATACCACCACCAATAACAACAACATCACTGGGCAAGGGCGATGCAGAGTCGATTGCCGTCCTGTCCGGGATCTCGACGGAAGGGAGACGCGACGTGGTAAGAGCAAAGAAAGAGTCCAGATCGTCCAAGGGAGGAGGGAGAAGGACCTCAGGTGACGAAGGGAAAAGTATCTTTTCCAGGTCGTCGCTCTCTTGTAGCGGTTTCAAGTCGCAAGTCTCCACAGCAGCCGCAACACCATTCAATGGCTCGGCTGGGACTGAAGGGGTGTCGTCGGCATTGTCCAGCAACTGAGGCAGTGACTCGGAGCGCTCGCGCGACAGTGCAGGCCGCATCATGCGCTCAACCAGTGCCGAGCGGGTCGATTCTGAGGCGAGAATTCGGTTCAATGTCGTCGCTGCTGTTGTTGTCGACAGCATTCCATTGTCCTGTTGTTCTTGTCGCTGTCGTCGTTGGAAGCGGACGGGAAGCACACTTGAATGGGGACGCAGTGCCGCATACGCCTGGGCAATCGACGGCCGCCGGGGTTGCACAGGTTGAGCAAACGCGGGTCGTGGCGGCGGCGGTGGTGGTGGTGGTGGGAGGAGAGGTGCGGACATTTTTTCGGTTTCGACTGGTGCAGGAGGTGACGGCTCCGGAACTGGAGTTGGTGGGCAATTTGGTCGCCGTAGACGTGCTCGGATCGAGTCCAGCTCGGACGCGGTCTGCATCACGACATCACAGATGCCAGCCACGTGTTCCTCGTCCACACCCGCCCGTCGGAATGCAGGATCGCGCTCGATCATGCCGCCGAGTACTCGCATGCATACCAGCACATGGGAGGCGATTTGGAACACTTTAGCAGGTTTGTCAGCCACAGGACGCACGGGTGTACCGCGGCCTCGGCTGCCAGTCCCTCCGCCTCGACCACGGCGTATTGGGGATCCACGCGCCGCAGCGGCAGCTACATGGGGAAATGGGCTCTTGCACTTTGGTGGGGTCGACGGTAAAGTCCCACCGCCGCGGATCACCACATCCACTTTTGCCGTCATGGAAGCGATTCGCTGGCGCTGGCGAGGAGGCCCCATGCTGCTCTCTGAGTCATTGTCCACGTCGTCATTGCTATTGTCGTCATCGTCCTCATCGTGATCAGAAGTGGGTATGATTACTCGTCGTCGTTTGGTTCCAGTGGCCCCGGCCGAAGACGATCGCGTGAATGGGCGGGTGGCTGGTTTTGCCGCGGGAGTCGGTTTTGGTGGCTCTACTGGTGACCGGGTAAAACGCTGAGATTTCCGAGTCTGCGTGGCCATGATTTGCTTTTTGCTTGCAGGATTGCCCAGATTGTCCAAAGTGTCCAGTCGTTTGTGCGGTACCAAAGCAATTGCCGAAAATGGATTCCAACAAATCAAGTAGTATGGAAAACCTGGTGCGGGCAACTATTGCACATCGAGACGAAAAATGTGAGATCACTGTTGGGAAAAGCTCGAAATAGTTCAAGTACCAGCGTCGGCCTTGCGTGTACAAAATATGGACCAGGACAACTACAAGTAGATGGAAAACGAGGGATAGCAAAAAGTGCAACCAATCCCTTGTTTTTTTTTGGGGAAGTGATTGATGAGAGAGAGAACCTGAAATGGATGGTAAAAAAAGTATTCTCTTCAATTAGCGTTTTTTTTTCTCGTATACTCTTCCCTTCATAGATATTTTACTTGTTTTCCTCGCCCCACCTTCATTTTTTTTTCTTTTTCTTTTTTTTTTTCTTAGACCAGGATCTCTCTAGAATTCAAGTTGACCACCGCCGCAGTGATCCAGCAGAATTAGATCCCCTAGCCTCTTCCAGCAGCCATTCTCTTTTTCCCTTGCTTTCCTCCTTCTCTGTTCCTATCTTCCTTCCTCCCCATTTTAAGACCGATACAATTGCACGCGCGCAAGAGTGAATCCACCACTCTTTCCAGAAACATACATTAACCACAAGATCACGAAGAATATGAGCTCCTCCTCCTCCACGGCCGCAAAACGCGCCAGCAACCACCGCCTCTTTGGTCCCGGAGCGGATCCATGTCCGTCCTCGCTTTCCCCAGCGATTGAAGAGCCAAAATCGGTTGAAACGAGTCCCGCGATTCAAGAAGAGATTGCACGCCTGTTGTTGGAGGGATTGGAAGATGACACACGACGCCTCAAATCGCTGTACCGGAAATTGCTCACCGCGCCGGCGACGCCACGCCGATCGGCGACCATTGCAGCCCTTCGCCCAAAGTGGAAGCAGACGTTGCTTGGACTTCGCGGCCGTCTCGCGGTGATCTCGGGTCCCATGACCAAAGCTCCCCGCGGATCCGCTGCTGCGCCATATGTCTCTTCAGCTCAGAACGTCTCGCCAACCCATGCTTTGTTGATCCCGCCGCTTCTGGACGCTGCTCGGGAAGAGGAACTTGACGATGAAATGGACGTCGATGTCGTGCGCGTCGTAACTCCACCACTCGTAGTAACCGAGCAGATGACACTGTGCACGTCGCCAGAGCCAGTGACTGAAGAAGAGGAGTCGGAGGCATTGCCAGTTGCCAAGACAGCAGCAAAGCCGGCGTCGATGATGTTGCCCTCCGATTCGGCCGCCGATCTCCTGGCACCACCGCCGCCCACGAGTGGATCCATTGCCTCCACCCAGAGCTTCCTGTTTGGTTCCGCCCAGTCTGCGGTCGGGTTGCACGGTTCCGGTCGGATGAAGTCGTACGAGGTCCCGATGCGCGCCAACTCGGAGCCCGCGCGGACGATGCCCTCCGGGGCGGCCATGTCGCCCATGTGCTTCCTGGCTGCCGCCGCCGACATGCACAGTCAAGCAATGCAACCGCACGCTCTCGAACACGGTGGCCGTGGTCAGTTGCACTCGCCCACGCCGTCTCTGGACTCGCGCGCGTCGTCTTCCCTGTCCATGTCCGTGACCATGAAGCCGTCGTCATTCCCCAACGAGCAGCCATCCAAGTCGCGTGGCGCCGTACGTGCGCGGTCAGCGCCGCTTCCCGACCACGACGACGACGAAGTGGTCGGGACCGCCCCGCCCGACGTGCCATTGGTCGCCGCGACCCAGACTCCCTCGGGCCGGGTGCGGTGGACGGTCTCAGAGCTCGCGTTTCTCGAGTGGTGTGTCGGGCAGCACGGCTCCGAGTGGACGTTCATTCACCAGCTGTACGGTCCCAACGGGTCGGCGGGGCGGCAGCTGGGCCGGTTCGAGGGCCCGTCGATGCTGTCGCACAAGGCATCGAACGAGGTGCGTGCGCGCCGTCGCCGTGGAATTCCGACGCCCGAGCTGGGTCCGCTGGGCCGCGTCGTCGGCAAGACGGTTGGGCGCACGCGGCCGGTCGCGCGCGCGGCCATTGCACCCGACGTGGTGGCGGCAGCGGTGGCCAAGCGCGAGCGCGGCGAAATGGACCAGCTTGAC
The DNA here is from genome assembly GCA_025349905.2 of Blastocladiella britannica. Taxonomy (NCBI): domain Eukaryota; kingdom Fungi; phylum Blastocladiomycota; class Blastocladiomycetes; order Blastocladiales; family Blastocladiaceae; genus Blastocladiella; species Blastocladiella britannica. The sequence goes on from MU624540.1 coordinate 88,906, forward strand.
GGGTCGGTGGGCGTGGCGGCGGTGGCGGGCGCCGACGCGTACGCGCAGTCGGTCGTGGAGCGAGTGCTTGGCCGCTTGGCGTCTTCTTCGTCGTCCTTGAATGGAAGAGGCGGCAACCACTCCTCCGGCGGCGATGACGACAGTCTCGCTGGTGCCGGGCGGGGCGGCAAGCGCGTGCGGGTGGACGCGTAATGTAATGTCTTTCCCACTTCTTTTTTTGAGTCAAGTCCCAAGCTCGGTTGGCGGCGCGCCTCGTCTCTTTCGAACGACGCCCTTTGCCAACTTTGTCAACTCAAAAAAACGAAAACATGGCCGCATCCTTTTTCAGCTCCCTCCAGCGCATTGTCGTCGCGAATTCTCCTTCTGCCGCACCGCCATCAGAGACAAGAGCAACAGCAACGACCACGACCACAACTGCCGCTGAATTCTTAGTCCCGCTGCCGCCACCTCCGCCACCGCAAGACCAGCAACAATCACAGTTGGCAACCCCGCTCCCAGCCCGCGTGCTCACTGGCCCACCGCACACTGGCTCTCCGATCGCTCCACGCAACGTGGTCCTGTTCATCCATGGTTTCCTGGGCTCCGAGGAATCCTTCCACGACTTTCCGGCGCACATTGAGGCCCGCTTGCGCCACCTGCACGGGTTCGAGTCGTTTGTGTTCCCCGCGTACGACTGCAAGCACTCGCTGGTAGATGCGGCGCGGCGAGTGGCCCAGTACCTGCGTGAAATGAAACCCTCGGCGGCGGCGCTGAACGTGGTGCTGGTGGCCCACAGCATGGGCGGGCTGGTGGCCGCCGACACGGTCCGGATCTTGTCAGACCGCAGCAACCCGTCCCACGTAGCCGAAACCGATGCGGCGATTCGGGTGCTGGGCATTCAGGCGTTCGACACGCCGTATTTCCACCTGGAACCGTCGCTTACGAACATGGCCAGGCAGCCGATTGTCAATGCAATGTCGGCGGTCAACTCGGCCGGCTCCTTCTGGGTCAAGATGGCGGCGCTGGCTGTGCCGCTCGCGCTGGGCGCCGCCGCGATCCGGTTTGTCCCGGCGTACCTCGACTTTCTCGGCCCGCTGTTTAGCGAGTCCATGGATACGCGGGCGGCGCGGATCCAGTATGTGTTGGACCAAGGGATTCGGTTCAAAACGTATTACCCACGGGTACCTTACTTTTTTTATATTGCCTCCTCAGTATGGACGACCAATAACAACAATGCAAATGAGCAGATCGACACGCTCAAGCATACGAACTCGTCGGCAACCTTCATTTACCTCCCAACCGACCTGCCTCCCTCCATTTACCAGCACTTTATCGAAATTCCTACCTCGCAAACCAATCCAGTGGAGGCGCACACCCACATTTTCGATCCCGTGGCTCACCCGCAGCACTATGGCCGGCTGGTAGCGGATACGGTACAGGAGATTCGCGACTGGCATCTTGGAAACGATCCGCTGGTGGTTGCTGCCGAGACCGCAGCGGTAGTAGCAGATGCGCCGTAGTGGAATTTAGCTTTGATATTCTTATTTTTACATTGTCAACTCTTTTGGTATCTGGCAGCTCGACTTTGGCTGCTCGGAAAAGAAAACGTTTGGGATATTTCAGCTGCGATCGGATGCGATGTCTTCCTCGAGCCCGTCACTGAGCGTGACAGTTGCCTTGGCCGATTCGACCATGGCGCTGCCGACCAACGCCCCGTGCCACATGGTCGCTCCGGGGATCAAAATCGCCACGACCGCCGATACCAACAGGACTTGCGCTAGCCGAGCTCGCACCGGAGCCACCTTGGTTATCAGCTGATCGTAGTTGCGGCGAGACGCTGCCGCAATCGTTTCGATGCCGGCCAGCGACAGCACCAGTGCGAGCCACGCCGACCCCAGGCCGCGCGCCACAACGGCTTGTTCGCTGCCGTGGCAGTGATCGAGAAATGGATCTGGCTTCTTGATCGGTGTGCCTGACAGTGCCACTTGCTGTTGCTGTTGCTGTTGCTGCTGCTGCTGAGCAACAGCCTTGTCGACGACCATGGCTTCAAACGGGCGCATACCAGACCGAACCAGAGCAACGATATGCCCGCGGAGCCACAGCGGCGCAAACGCACTGCTCCCGCCATGGCCACTGGCTCCAAACGCGCGGTTGCGCTCAATCAACGCGCCGTCGCGCATCGCCAGCAATTTCTCTGCGTCCGGTGGAGACGACGTGGCAACGCTGGGCAAGATCAGAGCGATCGGCGTGTCCCCGGAATACACGTCGACCATTCGCTGGTGGTCGAGGTCCGCTGCTGCGGGCATGTTGTACCACCCCAACTCTTCTGCTGTCGCAGGCGGGCCACGACTCACGATCCCAGCGGCAGTGGCGGCATGGTACATGTGCGAGTAGATGGCCAGGCCCAGTCCCGCCGCTAGCATACCCTTGGCGCTGGCGCGACTGGCGGCGTTCATGGTGGCAACGATCTTGGGAAAGTACGCGCGAGCACCCAGTGTCGGGTGCGGAGAGCACGCGGCCTGCTGCACGGCGACCCATGTGGCGCCGATGTTGAGAGCGGTGTGTGCTACCACCGATGCAATCACATACGGAATCACGGGGGCGGCTGAGACACCCAGGGCGGCGTGGACCGCAAGAATCATCATGGCGCCGTCACGCAACGGACGCATGACTGCTCCGGACTGCGCCAACTGAGACGCGGCGGCGACTGCGAGGGCGCCTGTTTCAGAGTGTGAGACCTCGTTATTACTTCATGGCAGTCTTCAATGAATAGAAAGATGTATACCCGTGGTCCACCAGCGCGCGGTGCCGGCCATGATGAGTTGCGAGAGCCGCTCAAGCGCGCGGGGAGGGCTGCGCAGTGCATCCACGTCACGGTCGTCGAGCGGCGGATGCGCGGTCCAGGCCAGGACCAGAAGGGCGACCTCGCGAGTGATGGCGAGGGCCATTGAAATGGCGAGCATCGTGCATGCGTGCACGATCAGGTCCGTGGTGGTGTGTGCGGTGACTTGAGTCCAACTGTTCATTTTTGATTTTCTGCTGTTGGAAAGAGCAAAGCTCGCTTTTCCCATTCCCACTGTTTTCATCCAAAACTATTCTCCGGCAATAATAATAAAAATTATATACCACCTCGACAGCGTAAATCGGGCCTCGAGACTATCTAGACGCTATATAAAGATACACATAGACCTCTCCAGAAAACGCCCTGGTCGGATTCCTTTGGATCCACACACACGCACGCCTCGAATAACTCCAGCTACAAGAATAATAAAATATGGCGAGCATGAAAGATGCCATGGCACGGCTGGCCGTGATCCACACCGCGTGCTGTCCGCAGGAGCAGAAAGGCGACACGCCCGACATGGACGAGTTTACCCGCATCAAAAAGGGGATTTCAGTCTCTGTCAAGCAGTGCCGCGAGGTGCGGATCCTCTCAGATTTTGATAAGGAATGAGCACGCACTCAAAAAATACAAAATGTAACAGTTGATCAAAGAACGCAACGACATTCTAAAGGCCGACAAGGCATCCAAGAAGGGAGTCGGGTCCGGGACCGAGACCGCGCAGCTCTCTTTCAAAATCCGGACCATGCTCAAGTCCGTCAAGGACGACATTGCACTGCTCGATGCTAATGTCAAAAAGTCAGAGAAGAAGGTTTGTAGATTTTTCGTTTCACTATTTATATGGGGAACCCACTCAATAACAAAAAAAAAAAAAAATCTAGATCAAGGGCAAGAACAAGCCGGACTTGCAGGAAATCGTCGATTCGCGCAAGGAGATCGTCAAGTTGTGCCAGTCCCACCTAGAAGAGTGCGAGAACCTGGACCGTGAGCGCTTCAACGACAAGGTTTCCGGCGATCGCGCCAACTTGTTTGCCAGTTCCGGCTCGCCCACGTCAGCTGGCGCGGCACCTAGTTCTGCTTTGAGTGCGTTTTACACATAATGATGATCCACACTTACCATCATGAAACTTACACGAACAAAAAACAAATCAAAATAGAATTCAACAAGTTTGGCGCAGCTGCAGCAGCCGCGTCCGGCATTCCACCACCGGTCCCATCGTCACCGGGGAGCGCCAATGCCGGTGGACCTCAGGAGCTGCCAGACATTGAAGTGGCCGAGGATTTGGCTCTGATCCGCAAGCGCAACATGGACATTGACGCCGAGCTGAACGAGATCTCGGCAGGCGTCGCCGCCATCAAGCAGATTGCGATTCAAATGGGCGACGAGTTGGACAAGCAGAACGACATGCTCGACACCATCGACGCCAAGGTGGACAAGGCCAACGAGCACGTGGCCAAGGTGAACGAGAAGATGAAGGTGGCACTGGACGGCGTCATGAAGGGCGACAAGTTCCTGGTCAATTGCGTGCTGTTGTGCATTCTGTTGGCTCTCATTGCCTACATTGTGAGCCAGCTGGTATAGCTCTAACTTTTTTGGTCCTACTTTTTGTGATGCTGGTGGGGAGAATTTTACAATGCTCTAAACATATTTTACAACTTTGCAAAGGAGCCGCCAACAAACTTGGTATGCCGGCCAGTGGCAACCAAATCACCAGTGCTCTTCATGTACAGGGCGGCGCGTGCGAATAGCAAGTTCTGACCCACCTTGTCGGCCTCGGCAACAATCACCACGGTGGATCCGAGTGGGGCGGCCTTGACATACGACACGGACAGATCCGCTGACATGCCAGAGTGCGGATGTCCCGCTGCAATGAGCGCGGCCGCAGTGACCAGATCCACAATTGCAGCAATCATGCCACCGTGCAGAGTCTTCCATCCATTCTGAATATACCATGGGGGATCAGTTTTCCTTTTCGTTGGTGTGAAGTTCCAATCGGACCAAGTGCATTTCCTCAACATCAAATTCCGCAATGAGTGTGAGCGCTTTCTTGTCAAATCCAATGTATCGAATCTGGATATATGGCCCATGTCAGTCTCTTGGTTGCCAGCAATTACAAGTACAGGGTAAGATACCCCCTCCATGGTCAGCTTGTTAAAGCCAACGATATGGGACAAATCAAGGGCCGTGCTCGCATTCTGCAGAGGCACAAGGTCAAAGTCCGACAAGCTGGGCATTTTACGAGCGACCGACATTTTATTTGGGGAAAACGCGACGCGTTGAAAGAGGACGACGTGACGGTTGGCTCGGCACGGAATTGAGGAAAGAGATTTTCACGATCCTCCACGGAAAAATTCTATATTACAGCTTCCCCAATGCCCCGCCAGCGAACTTGGTGTGCCGGCCGGTGGCAATCAGGTCGCCCGTTTCCTTGACGTACAAGGCCGCCCGCGAAAAGAGTAAGTTCTGGCCCAGCTTGTCCACCTCGGCCACAATCAAAACAGTGGTGCCCTGTGGCGCCGCCTTGATGTACGACACGGACAGGTCTGACGACATGCCCGAGTGGCGGTGGCCCGCGGCCACGTATGCAATCGACGTGGCCAAATCAATAATGGACGCGACCATACCACCGTGCAGCGTGTTCCAGCCATTCTTTACCAGTTTTTTTTTGTCTTTTGAGTGCTACCAATGAACGAGTTGAGGTCAGACAATGAGGCATCATACCAGGTGGCCCTCTTGGATCTCCATCTCGGCCAACAGCGTGAGCTTTTCGCGGTCAAATCCGAGGTAACGGATCTATTACGATATATTGAGTGTATATCGGGAAGTATTTCAATGGTATAAAAATCTAATACCTTGCCCATAGCGAGCTTGGAAAAGCCCTTGGAGTTGTCGCTGACGAATAGGCCGAGTTGCTCGTCCGAGACCGGCTCTAGCCTATAATCACTCACATTGGGGGCGGACCGTGCAACAGACATTTTGATTTTTGTTTTGAAAGAGACTGAATCCATTGTTGTGAACCATTTAGGAATTCGTGCGATGAGCGTTTCAGTGGGAAAGTTGATACGTGGCGCGATCACTCCGCCGGGAACAAGAAGGTCGCGCGAGCGGGGCCTCAAATAAAAATATCCCGCGCCCGTTCCTTTGCACGAGCATCAGCAGCACCTGGAATGATGGAATAGTATATCATACGTTCGGCGGATGAGCATGATCGGCCCGACGGATCCTCGCGGATCGTGCCCTGGCCCTAGGTACAAAGAGCAGCCGGATCCTCGCTTCCTTCGAGCTCTACTACCAGTACTCTCATATATCAAACAAGATGCGTTTCTCTGTTGCCGCTGTCCTCTGCGTCTTTGTTGCCGGTGTCGCTGCCGCTCCCGCTGCTGCCACCAGTGCGTTTCATTTTTTTTCTTCATAGCGTAGTGGCGCTAATCCATGGCTCCAAACATGCGTATAGAGGGCGGCAAAAATATCGAGTCGGATTGCCCGGAGCTGCCCAAGTGCTACAGCAAGTGCTACAGTGCGTGCAAGGGCGACAACACCTGCCTCAAGGTGTGCGCCAGTGATTGCACTTGCAACTGGTGATCTTCCCGCCAAACTGTATTTGAACTTGAATGAAAAGTACTTTTGGTTCATAAAGATCGCATATTTTGTCGTGGGACGTTCTTTCCAACGGAGCATTGGGGCGGAACCTCAACCAAACTGAAAAACCGTCATTGATCAATCCAAAAGTTGAGGAAGGATAGGAAAAAGCGGTAAAAGAGTTGGCAAGATTGGCTGTTTCACATCTGGGTCACTGCGCTCGTGTCGTCTATGCCGAGGGCCGAAGCCGAACCGCTACTAATAACCCTCGAGCGCGCTAGTATGATTGCTCGCGGGACTCATTGATCAGACACCAAAATCGTCGCGTGTGCCGAAAAAGCTGCTCGTGCTCGTGCTACCGCTCTGATCGGTGGTTGGGGAGAACATGTCGCGAGGGTATAAAGGGTAGTCCCGGCCATCAGCTCAGTACTGGCCGATCCTCACCAACAGTTTAAACTTACAACACGTTATAAGAATGCGCTTCACTCTTGCCGCCCTTGCCTGCCTCGCTGCCGGGGCCATTGCGGCTACCGTCCCTGCCGCTGGTGGTAAGCTCACTTAATTAATTGGAGTGCATACGATCCCTTACCATGTATATTCTGCAGACAACAACATCGAGCGGGTTGGCTGCCCCGGCCAGGGTAGCTGCGAGTACCGCTGCTACCTGGACTGCAAAAACGACAACGACAAGGGTTGCTACAATAGCTGCAAGCGCTCGTGCGCCTGCAACTGGTAACACTTCAATACAATCAGTTGCCTTCATACTCCATTACCCACAACACGTGTGCAACATGAATACAAAAGAGTGAGACTTGTGTTGAAAACCCCATATATTTCTATTCTTGGCAACCACGGCCATTATTTCTAGAAAACATGGACATCTACTGGCTTCCGCCCAGCACCTTGTTGAGGACGGCCGACAGACGAAGACCGGCGCGAGCAATCTGCTGGTTGACCACGGGCTCGACGGTCTCCTCGTACGACCCCGACAGATCTCCCGTGGTGAACGCGTCGCCAAAGACGGCCGAGCACGTCAGCGCCTCCGACTCCTGCGACCACGCGATCGCGCACTGGGTGAGCGCGGCAGCGTCGGTGGCGCCAGCCGAGGCCACGCACGCGGTGGACGCATCGTCATCGGACGACAGCGACTGCAGGTTCTGCACCCACGCGTCGATGCCGCCGGCATTGTCAGCGGCGGCCTGCACCAGCTGCGTGTCCCAGACGCTGTGCGCGTTGGTCTTCTTGCTGCCCCACTTGACGTTGACCTGGTTCCCACCGCGCTTGAATCCAGTCGCGTGCAGGGGCTGGGCAACGTCACCGACAAAGTGGATCACCAGCGCCAAGTTCTGCGCGGCCGCGGCCGAGTTGGGGTTGGCTGACGCCAGCGCCGCCGCAAAGGTGCCGATCGACGACGTCACGCACCCGGCCGCGCCGTTGCACGAGTCGGGGATCTGGGCCGACGAGCACTGGCCGCTCTGCGGGTTGTCGTCGTAGTTGATAAAGTGCGAGCTCGAGGAGGCGCCGCCCGCGTCGCGGTTCTGGTCCGGCCAGACCGCCGCCGCCTCGAGGCCCGTGAACACGTTGTTGGCGCGGCCGGCCGCGATGATCTTGGTGAGCTTGGCCTTGGCAGCCGGGGTCAAGTTGGCGGCACCGAGCTCGGCCACGGTCTGGTGTCCGAGCTGTTCTTTTTTGTTTGTCAGAATCTCTGATCCGATTCAAGACTCACCTTCAAATGAAAGAAATATGTAGCATACAACACCCCACGCATTCGCTTGCGCAGCAAGGAGAGCAAGGGTAGAGACAGCAAGGAGGACAGAAAACTTGGCCATTTTGTGTATTCGCGAGGGTAACCAAAACCCCCCAAAAAAAGCGGGGCGGGGGCGACTTTATAGTGCGCCTTTCCCCACGCTGTTGAAGCAAGGTCCAAGGAAAAACGTTCTGCGCAACCCCAGGTCCCTCCATGAATTCCAAAAGCCGGCTGACCCCTTCGGGTGGGGTACTCGAATTGCTGCGTAAAAACCGTCCCTCGTGTCTATGGATAAGTGAAACAACGCCATAACAGCAGGGTGGAATCGGGAAAGGTCTTGTATTTTTTTCTTAGTCGCAAGGAGAAGCCGAGGAGTCTCCAATGGCAGCCCTCGTCCGCACGGACCCGTCCTCGGTCACTACCCAGTGAACGCAGAGATCATGCGGTTCCAAGGGTACGCTGGCGACGCACTGACACGAACGTGCAAACGCAACGCGGGGCACCGTCGCCGGAACGTGCGCGGCCAACCACGTATCGTAAAACCCCTTGCCGTACCCGCATCGCGCACCCGTGGTGGTATCGAATGCAACGCCAGGCATCACCACCAAATCCAGCGGCTCAGCGACGCCCGTGAGAGTGCTCGACGCGACCGCGCGCGTTGTGAGCGGGTCGGTGGGGGTTGGGATCGACCACGCATCCAGAGGCATCGTTGCGAGGTCCTCTTCAGACGCGAGCTGGACCATGGCCATGACTTTGGCCGGGTTTGGCGGCGGCGGCGGCGGCGACCCGGGGAACGCGGCGGCCAGATCGGCGGCGCCGACAATGCACGGAATGTACACGCGCTTTCCCGCGGCAAATGCGGCGCGGACCAGCGGTGTGGTGTCCACCTCATGCGGCATGGACAAGAAGATGGACACGGCGCTGGCCGATTTCCATTCCTGCAGCGCCGTGACATTGCTCGCCATTTTCTGGGCTATTTTTCTTGATGATTTTTAATATTTAGCGGCACTTCGTGATTGTAGCGACGGACAAATCAGGGCGCGCGTGGACGGATCCAGAGGGTGCGCGGCCAGCACGGCCCGAATCTGTTTGCGCAGCGCGGTCTTGGCGGCGCGAATGGGCAGCGCTGTTGTCGCCATTGTACTGTGCAGTCTAGTCGAGAAGAGCAAGTGCAGGACGAGTGAAAGAGAAGAATTGGTTCCTGGGTCCGCCCGGCCCATTCATGCATTCCCATCGAAAAAAGCACAACTCATTAGCCGCGACGAGCACGCTTGGGCGACACCGAGCGCTCGCGCACGGGCGACGCGGGCTGCCCGCGCTTCTTGGACGGCGATCCACTGCCCGCCTTCTTTTTGTCGTACGCGTGCTCGTGGGCCTTTTGCGCGCGGCCGGACGGATCCGCCGAGCATCCCCAGTCGAGCCGCGGCACCCACCGCACCACCGACTCGACGCACGCGCGCTGCGGGAAATGCCGGTGGAACAGCTCGCGGTAATAGTACGCCTCCTTGGTGTCGGGGGTGTCGTGCGGGAACCGGACGCCGCGTGCCGCCCATTTCTCATCGGACACGGCGCGCGATGCGTGGTCCCGCAGAGAGTCGATCCACCCGTACCCGACGCCATCGCTGAATTGTTCCTATTGATTATATGTCGTTAGTGGATCGCGACCATATCCAAAGAAGAAAAACGGGATAGGTACCTTCATGCGCCAGAGCACGTCAGCCGGCAAGTACGGCTCGTCAACCACGTCAAACGCCTTGCGCAGCACCCACTTTTCCATGCGGCCGTCGCCGTTGACGCCGCACCGCTTGTGCCGCGGGTCCAGGGACATGGCCATGTCCAAAAACTCCTTGTCGAGGAACGGTACGCGCGCCTCGAGACCCCACGCCATGGTGGACTTGTTGGCGCGCAAGCAGTCGGCCGTGTGCAGGTTCTGGACACGCGACACGCACTCCTTGTGGAACTCGGCGTCCGACGGCGCTGAGTGAAAGTACAGGTACCCGCCAAACACTTCGTCGGCGCCCTCGCCCGAGAGCACCATCTTGACACCCATGGCCTTGATCTTGCGCGATAGAAGGTACCTTTTTGATTTTATGGAGTGAGCTTTTTTCACACTGTCTAAATGAGAGCATACATACATGGGAGTCGAGGCACGGATGGTCGTCACGTCATAGGTCTCGAGATGGTAAATCACGTCGGAAAGCGCATCCAGACCCTCCTGGATCGTGAACGTGAACGCACGGTGCTTGGTGCCAATGTGCTTGGCAACCTTTTCGGCTGCAGCAAGGTCAGGGGAGCCAGGGAGCCCAATCGAGAACGAGTGGAGTACGGGCCACTCGGCCGCCGACCGTGCAGACGTGTCGGTAAAGTCCTCTCCCGCAGGGGTCGTCGGGCTCGCGCTCTTTGCCGCCGCTTGACGCGTCACGCGGGCGGCAATGGCAGCAATCAGCGAGCTGTCCAGACCACCCGAAAGCAGCACGCCAAACGGCACCTCGGTCATGAGCCGCTTCTTGACGGCGCGAACAAGCCCGTTGCGGATGGCAGCAAAATCGGGCTCGGCGGTGCGATCGGCGTCGGCTGGGATCCCGGTCTTTTCGGGGTTCCACCATGCGGGCTCGTAGTAGCGCTCGGTCTTGCCAACCGACGAGAGGTACCGGTGACCAGGCGGGAACGCAACGATCCGGTCGCAGTCCTCGTTGAGCGACTTCATCTCGGATGCAAACCACACGGACCCGTCTTTACCCGACCAGCCCATGTACAGCGTGGTGATGCCGATCGGATCGCGCGCAACCAGGTACGTGTCCTTTTGCGCGTCGTAGAGCACAAACGAGAACATGCCGTCGAGGTGGCGAATAAAGTCCGGGCCTTGCTCTTGGTACAGGTACATGATCACCTCGCAGTCCGACTCGGTCTGGAACTCGACGGGCGTCTTGAGCAGCGTGCGCAGGTGGCGGTGGTTGTAGATCTCGCCATTGACGAGCAGAATGATGGACTCGTCGGCCGTGGCGAGGGGCTGTGCGCCGGATCCTATTTTTTTGTTTTGTGATCAGGTCATGGTTTTCGCGAAGATGAGTAAAATTTTTGGATCGTACCAAGGCCAACGATCGCCAGTCGCTCGTGACAGAAAAAGTTGCGGCCCACCGACTTGATGCCCGACCAATCCGGCCCGCGGTGACGAATTCTATTTTTTACGCACGATCAAGATCAACTGTGTCAGTTCTTGGTTCATGGCGAGGCGACGCCACGGACGACCCGATGACTACCTCGGGTCCTGTGGCGCAGTGGTATAGCGCGTCTGACTTCGAATCAGAAGGCCGGGGGTTCGAGCCCCTCCAGGATCGTCTCTTTTACGCTTGATGGCACTTTGGCTTTTGGCTTTTGGAACAAAAAAAAAGAAAAACGCGTCAATCTTGATCGCAGGAGCAGTGCGTACTTTTTGGAGAGCGTCAGAGCACGGTCGCGAAAGGCGTGCGAGTCGCCGCCGTAGCCAAAGACTGCAAAGATGCCGCACATGTTTGATTTGGGTTGAGCAATTGAATTGTAAGAGGACGACGCGTCCGGTTTTGTCAATGCACGAGCGAGCGGCAGAGGAAGAGAGCGGGCAGACGGCTCCTCTTTATCGTCCCAGCTCAAATTTGAGTTGCTCTCATCTCTTTTTCAGCACCACTGTTGCAGTCACATCGGTCACGAGTCGCTCACTTTGTATACCCGATAATAGTACACGAATAAATCTCGGTATTATTTTTTCCGTGGTAGCCAACACAGCACCAGGCCCTGAACGCGCGCGGCTTGATCTTGACTCTTGGTCTATAAAAAAGTGAAATGGCCACCGATTTCGCGGCCATTGTCGGCAACCACTGCCACTGCGACGACCTGGTTTTTTCCGACTGGCTTGCCGGCCGACCCGTCACGGATGCGGTTGCGCGCCGGATTGCCTTGCTGCAGCGACTCTTGGTCCATGCCCATGCGGCACCTCCGCCAATAGTGCCACCGGCACCAATGGCAGCCACGGCCTTGCTCGAGGCCACGGCGGATGCGCCAGAAGAGGAAGGCAATCCAGCGGCTCCACCGTCCCCACCTCCCGCGGACGTGAATCCACGTTCGCCGCATCTCGCGCCGTCAGCTGCAGCAGCAATTGCAGCGGGCATCGACAAGGACGACGCGTTTGGACCGGTACGCGCCAGTCCCGTTCCCATGAGCGCCGCCACTCTGGACGGTAGCAACAGCGAGGTCCTGCCGTCCTCGTCCGCGATCAATACCGCCGTACTGCCGCCGATGCGCCCGCTTGGAGCTCGGCGCGGGCTCTCGGGCAGCCTCTCGCGCGTGTCGCTCCAGATGCAGCGCGTGTTTTCGCGGTCCAAACTCCCCGGCTCCGAGTCGGGTACGCCGATTGGCGGGCCGTCGTCACGCAGCGCGTCGTTCTCGTCACTGCCTAACGCGGCCGACCAGGTACCCAGTGTCACGCCGCGCGGCTCGTTCTCGGGAAGCATGGCTACATCCACGGTCGGTCGCGGCGGCGGTGGCGGTGCTCTTTCGCGACGAGCGTCGTTGCTGGGCGATATCCGGCGCGCGGTCGGATCAGTTCTGGACTCGATGACGGGAGGTAACAATAGTAACCCGGCCTCTCCGGCGATGCGCGGCATGCACTCGTCCGCCGCCAATGCTGCCGCCGCCGCAGCAGCAGCTGCCACACTGCCACCAGGAGCCTTGATCCCTCCAGCCCTGGTGCGTGCAGCGCGCGCGCACGTGGTCGAACAGTACCGTCAGTTTGCGCTGGCCGAGTCGTTCCTGCACCGGCCCGCGCACTTTTTGACCCAAGCGGTGGTGCCGTACCCACGGCGTGCGCGCCGGCGCATGGTGCAGGCGTACTATGCGGTGGACGAGCGGGTGATGCGCGAGGTGCTGGGCAAGAAACTCAACTCCAAGACCCGCCGCGAGCTCGACGAGTGGGTAGCAGCCAATGGGCCGGCCGGACGCAAGTTGGTGGAGGTCGGGGTGCTGGCGGCTCGGCGGATGCTCGATAACGTCAAACGCGTGATGAAGCGCACCGAGGACGTGGTTGAGGGCGACGCGGTCATCTCGTTGCTCGGGGGCGAGTTTGCGATGCGGCGTGGGCTTGCACGGTACGCTCCTCCATTTTTTTTTTTTTTCCCGAGGCACAGAAAACTAACAATTAACTCAACAGGAGGTACGCCGCCATCCACTTTTACGCAATCCACCGGATCGATACCACCTCCAAGCGAAAGCTCGCGCACTACACGTTCGCCGACCTAGAGCACTGTGCGATGGCGTTCCTGGACCACTGGACACGGGCTGCGGGCGAGTCCACACCGCTGGTACTGACTGACACGCAGTCGGCGGCGATGCGAGCGCGCGCAACGAACCAGTACGCGTCAATTGACTCGGTCGCCAACGGTTCAGGCGGAATTACTGCTGCCGACACGCTGGCTACGCCGACCTCTGCCGCAACAACCACAACGGCAACAGCGGTCGCCGCCGATTTGGACGACGATCCGCTCGGCACGCTCGCGGCCGACTTGTGCGATGTGAAGGCGGTGATCATGTCGGGCGCGCGCGACCGCGACGCCGCCGAACGTGCGAGGTCAGTGTTGGCTGCCGCCGCCGCTGCCGCTGCCCAGGTTCCCGGCCTCCCCGCCGACCCATCCGCCACTGTCGACGCTGCGACCGCGATCCCGTCCGCCGCCGCGCTACGTGGTCTTCTACGGTCATTGGTTGCGCTCGGGTCGGGCCTGTCGACCACTTCGGCGCGCCGGGCAGTTCTGGCGGACGTGGTGGACAAGATTGTGGATCCGGCGGTCGCGGCGTCGTGGTCGGTTGCCGAAACGGATCGCGTGCTGGCGGCCATTGCCGCGTCGGTCGCCGAGGGCCTGGCAACTGGGTATTTGGCACCGGGCGTCAATGTCGGAGGGAGCGGCGGGAGCGGGGGTGCAGCTGCTGCTGACCGCGCGACGGTGGCGGCTGCTGCTTGGAGTCGGTGGACTTTGGGCATGCGTGTCGCCGTCATGCGGCTCTTGGCGCGGCGGATCGGCGAGGTGGACGCGGTTGAGGAGGAGGTGGAGGTGTGAATGTGAGGCATTGAATCTTGGTAGCACTGATCTGATGGCGTGGATCGAAGCGCAACCAAGAAAAAATCTGCCTTGATCAACCCACTGGAGAGAAGAGGGAAGGAAAGGGAACCATCCAAAATAATCATTCTTATTCTTATATTCATTAGCATTATTATTCTTGTATATATATCTTGATAGTTTTCATCATATGTGTTTAACTTGTATCTTAATCAGGGTGTAGGGGACTAGGTATCAGTAGTATAGGTCGGTCATTTCTTGAATTTTTGTTGTCTGCGACGCTTGGTTCTATCGCTCATGATGGTTATCTCGTAAGGTACTGTGGGAACCGGATCCGAGAATAATAAATACTTTGCTCCAAGTTGATAAAAAGAGTAATAATGCAACCACGCACGTCCGTCAACCAATTTCCATCGTCCAGCTTGGGTCTGAACCCAGAGCCCGATATAAACAGTCTTATCTTGGTTCGCCTTGTCCATAATGAACGTGGGCCCGATCTTGATCCGGGAATCACCCAGCGGCATCTTAATCATCTTAAGGGAGCCGAAGGGGACGTTTTTATGCTCGCCCGCGCGCAGCAAGCTCGGACGCAAGGACGGAGACTGTTCCGTCAACATATCCGTCATATCATTGAGAGTTCCCGCATCGGTCGTAAGCAAAAATGCGATAGTGAAGCCCGACGGCGATCTCGGAGGGTTCAGCTTACAGTCAACCTCCAGATTCAGACAAAGGGTTCTCGGGTCTGTATCCTTAGCGTTCTTGCCTGATTGACTATAAGTCACCCATTCCATTGGCATAGCCTGATCAAGGTGCGCTACAAGGGTGAAATCCTCGACCGCCGACGTAACTTCGTAGTTCGCTGGGTTATTGGCGAATAATTGGCCAAACGGCCATTCATGGAGTATAGTAGCTGAATTCAGAGCTATGTTAGGTGAGGGGCGTAGCAGGGCTTTATGCAACTGGATAAACATGTACAATTAATATTATCAGGCGCAATCAACTCCGTCCCAAGGGGAGGCGGGTCGTTAGCGTTTTGCGCTATAGGAGGAAGAGGGGCATGTAATAAGGAGGCAAGAAGGTCAGACATAGTGAATTGATAGATGGGTCGGGGGTGAGAGAGCACTCAAGTGCGAAGCTTGGGTCCTCAATGTTTTTATGGTCACCACACGTGAAAACACTCGGTTTTTTGCAGAAGCTCAAAGAATAAAAAAACCTTGCGACGCCATATATGGCACAAGGTAAACGTGAAAATAAATTAAGAATGATTACCACCAACCAAGGACCCACCACCATGCGCTCCCTACGAGCGCCAGGGCCGACAAGTGAAGCGCTGCCACCGCGCATCCGAGCCGGATCCACGACGATGGTGGGACCGACGACTTTCCCGCATACACGACCACGGATCCTGTCGTATAGGGTGTCTTTATTTCGCTTTTGTCAATACCCATGGAAGTGATGCCAAAAAGAGAGAAGCATACCAAACAACCGCCCGTCACCATCCCAATGGCGAGCGCAATCCCGCTGGCCCAATTGACGCTCGTGTTCCCCACCGCGTGCCGGATAGCGCCCATGAGCGGCGGCCCGACCACCACCGCGTGGCTCGTCAAGCTCGAGAACCCAATCATGGTTCCACACGCAATCCCGACCGCCACCGGGACTGCCAGCGCGGCGTTGGCCGGCAACACTTTACCGATAGCGGTACCCAGTGCCGCGGTAGCTCCAACGTGCTCGAGCTGCGCCGACAGCGACAGAAACCCGCCCAGCCACAGGAACGCGTCCCATGCCGAGACGTGGGCCAGGACCAAGGGTAAGGGCAACGCGCGTACCAGCATCAGCACCACCACTGCCAGCAGTGCCGGCGCGGCCGGGTCGAGCGAGGACCCGATCCACAGCGCCAGGCAGACTGCCAGGGTGGCCACCACGCTGGTCTCGGCAAATGTCCATGGCCGCGCACTGGATTCCGTCATCAGGTCCGAGAGCGCCGACACTGATGACGACGCCGACAGAGCAGAGGATGCCGACAAGAGCGGCGGGTCGCCGCCCAGTCCGACTTCTTCGTCGACATACTCGTCGTTCGCAGGATCTTCACCACCGCAGTTATCGACGCGCGCCCGCAACTGGCACCCAGTCCACCACCCAAGCAACGGCGGCAGAGCGATCCCGACCGATACCGCCGGTGCCAGCGCTCCCAGCGTCCACTGCAAGTACCCGATGTTGACACCGAGCCTCATTCGGAGCATGCGTGCAATCAGTGGGCCAGCAGCCATTCCGGACATGTGCGCGGACGCCGACAAGATATTGGCGTGCGAGCCGAGCAACAGCCAGTAGTTTTCAAATGCTTTCGGTGCCGTGATGGCTGCCGGAGACCCGGCGGAGGCGGTGATCAGCGCCGAAATGATGGGCGCAATGATTCCTGCGCTTCATTTGTTCATTGTCACTATGGGACCAATTGATGTTTTTTTTTTGGCGACAATTGAAAAGAACAACAGACCTGCACCGCGCGCAGTGTTGGACGGGATCATGAGGGCAAGTAAGTACTCGCAGGCAATCACCGCATACGACAGCGCCAGAACAGAAGAAAAGCGGCGGCCTGTCCATTTCAACAACGCGCCGCAGACCCGCTCGCCGAGTCCAGTGTGTTGGACCGCTGTTCGATTTTTTGTCAGTATCCATATGCATACACACGAATGAAAAGACACAAGTACCCAAGCCAAGCTGAAAAGCGGCAAACACGAGCCACTCGACCGGATCCCCGTACCCTTCAAACAGTGCGCCAATCACCAGGTGGGACGAGGTGCACTGCGTGTACGACTGACCGCCTCCCGTAGCGCTGTTCGGATCTGGACATGCAGCGGTACCCGTGACGGCCATGACTGCCAGCGTCGCCGGCACCAGGATCGCGAGTCCGACCGAGCTGGTGAGCACTGCCACCGCCACAAACAGAAACCCAGCAGTGACGCGGAACGGCAGCCGCAGCTCGGCCGCGCGTGCCGGCTCCCACGCCAGATCGGGTGCGCATGCCAAAGCGCCGGCGGCCATTAGTGCCGGGATCAGCGATTTCAGGTCCCGGAGCGCGGCGGCCTTGGTGACCAGCACCGGCTCTGTTGTCCTTGTCGGACCGGGCCTATGGGCCAGCACATCGTCGTCAGTCAGATCCGCGCTAGTGAACGACTGGAACGAGTCGTCCGAAAAAGTGCGGGTCCGCGTGCGTGGCGGCGACGGGCCAACCATGGGCGATGGCGGCCAGGCGGCTGCACCGGCGCCGGAAACGGGTGCGCCGGGCGAGGGAGGCGGCGACAAGAACGAGCGCCGGTGCGATCGCGGACGCGCGCGGCCCGCCAACAGTGGGGCCAGGTGCGGCGCGTACGCGGCCGGGAGCTCGCTGTCCGAATCCGAGTCTTCCTCGTCAACAGTGTCGTGCTCATCATCGTCATTGGTGGTGGTGTTGGTGGTGGAGGTGCTGGTGTCGCCCTGGTCGGTTTCGTCGTCGTCGTCGTCGTCTTCCGACCTGCCATCAAACGAGCGGGGGTGGCGGTGGTGGTGGTGGAAAGTCGCTGGTTTCCGCGTCGTCAAAGCACTGCCACGGTTACGAGTCGCCCCGCTCGCGGTGGTGGTCGTCGGGAGCGCCGGGAACGGAACCAGGCCCCGCGATCTTGGCGAACGATGCGTGCCAAAGTCGAGTGGCGGTGGCGATGCCGAGGTGTCGCGCGTGTAAAGCTGCGTGGTCACATGGTCGCTGAATCGGACTGCCCGGCGCACCGGTGCTGCTGGTGGTGGTGGTACAGGTGGAATTGGCGGGCTGTTCCTCTCGTCCATATTTTGATTCATTCCGGAATTTCCCATTGAAAAAGCATCAACGCTCTCTTTCCATTCTAAAATTTCCACTTCCCCGACTTCCGTACTCCCTGGTAGATTGGCTTGCATCTTGCATCGACAAACGATTGCTTATTCGCACGAAGATCATAGACACACTCTTTTTGAATATAAATAGATACACTCCTCACTGCGACTTATAGATCCGCGACTTACAAAATGTGGCACCCACTGCTTGCCTCCGTTGCACTTATAACATTTGCGTTTGTATTGGCGCCTTCAGCTGTCCTGGCCATTCCAATCTTTAGTTCACCATCAGCTCCTATCGATTTCAACCTGCGACTCGATGTGGCCGATCCCACCAGTCACAAGCTCGAGTTTGCGTCTGCGGAACGTGCCCTTCCTCAGTTGTTGCAAGCGCGGTCTCCAACCGACACCACCACCCCGATGATCCAGTTTGATCTCGACTGCCGGCTCGCCGATCCACTCGAGTGCAATGCCGTGAGCAAGACGCTCGCCATAGCCGGAAGTTACTTATCGTCGACCCTGGACTTGAAACGCCCGATTCGCGTCACCGCATCGTACCTGTCGTTCTGCAATGCGACGCAAAACACCAACTGGGGTGGGCGGTGTGAGGCCAACTTGCTGGGCCGCGCTGGCGCTACGAGTTACTGGGCATCGCCGAGTGGGGTGCTGTACCCACAAGCACTGGCCAAGCAGTTGGCGGCAACGGATCTGCAGTGGCAGACGTATGATATTGCTGCGGTGTTCAATGCTGATGGAGATGGCGGTGGGAAGCGCAAGTACTGGTTCCCGTCGGATCAGGCGCGGTTGGGAGCTATTGGCAGCGGGCAGTACGATTTCTTGTTTGTGGCCATGCACGAAATGGTGCATGGGCTTGGCATGGTGAGTGGATGGTATGCTTTTTTTTTTCATTTGGTTGGCGTTGGTATGGAACTACTCTGGATTCAGTGAAGTTGACAAGAAGATTACGGTTCAACAGGGGAACCTACTTTTCAGACCCACGAACCAACGGATCCGCGACGCTCCCGCTCCTGACCCCACCGCTGGGAACCTACATCGTGAATCCGCAGTCGCGCGACGACACGCTGCCCAACCCCATGACGGTGCTCACCCAAGTAGCCGGCGGCTCCAGCTCAAGCAGTTCCACCTCCAGTAGTAGTTTCGGGGCGTCCGACTACGCGCAAGAGCTGATATTTGACACGCTGGTGTACGATGCCCCGCGGCGCACGTCCCCAACGACCGATGCGCGGCCCGATATCGTGACTGCGCCGTCGTCGCGGCTCGCCGGGTCCACCGATCCCAGCACATTACCTGCACCCGCTGCCAAAGCCGCGGCAGAGCGCATGTACCAGCGAGCCACGACCCCGCGCACGCTAGTCGCCAACTTGACCATCTCAGGCCAACCGTTGGTGCCACCACCACCACCAACATCGGCATCAGATGACGATGGGTCGTACGCGATTCTCGACACGTCTTCGAGGCCGTTCGACATGGGCTCGTCGATGTCGCACGTGGACGGCGCGCTGTACGAGGGCACGCGCAACGCGTTGATGCGGCCGCGGGGCGTAAAGGGCCAGCCGCTAGGTGTTGCGGTGGTCGGTGGGGACACGGATCCGCTCGGGCCCGTGGTAAGGGGGATCCTGGCCCGGATGGGGTACTCGGTGCGCGACGAGTCGGAGTTGGGCCAAGAATGGGTGGCGTACGCGAACCCTGCCGTGGCGCGCGCGGCGCCGCGCAACTCAGACTGGGTGCAGGCGTCGTCTGCCCCGTCGTCTTTGGCAGGAGGGTGGGCTCGGTCGGTTGTGATTGGGGTTGGGATCGTTCTTGCCTCGGGCATGTGGATCTGAAGCGCTCATGTACGCCTTCCTTGCGTTCTTCAACATAAAGTAAGATAGTCTTTATTTTTTAATTGGCGGCTCTACCTTGCCGGATCAGTGCCACCACCGTTTGGTACAGGGACAAGACGTCGCTGAACCGGAGATGCTCGGCACAAAAGTTGCGCACTTCCAGCAAGCTCTCCTGCGGCAGATTGGGAACGTGTTTGGCGATAAACTTGGCCGTCTATGCCATACGCATATTAGGATCCTTCTCTTCAACGAAAACATAAGAAGAAAAAAACATACCAACTGAACAGTCCGTACGCTGGCCGACCGCAACGCCTCCCCGACCAGCCACGAAACAAACGCCGGCAATGCGTCCGGGTCCAGCGCCCCACGCGCCCACAGCTTGTGCACCACCTGCAAGTGTGCCAGTCGCACGGGCGCCGGTGGCCGCAGCACCACGTCGGCGACGGGACCCGATGCGAGAGCTGCCCGCGGAATCCGTGCCAGCACTTCGATGGCCACGTCGGGCGACTGTGCGATCAGGCCCGTCACGCGCGTGCTTGGGCCTAGGATCGAGAGCGGGATGGTCGGCGGCAGCGGGACCGCGAGCACGTCGGTGGCGGTCGTGGACGCGTCTTCGATCGCGGCTTCAAGGGCAGGGTGGTGAGGTTGTGCTGCTGTGGCTTTATTGAGCCCTGGCGGCGCTGCGGGGGGCGATGAGGGTGGGGCCGATGTCTGCCTGGAAGAGGAGCGGCGCGGAGAGGCGGGTCGCGAAATATCACCGCCGTGGGCCGGCTCAATGTTCGCTGCTGCCGTAGATTGGAAGGTGTCTGCACCCAGCTCGATCTCGCTGCATATAAACGTGGTGAGATCCAATGTAGTCGTAAGAAAAAGGAAGAGTAAGGAAGAGTAAAAACGTACAAGCTCGAAAGCGGGACGAATCGTGGGCCAGCGAGCCCCGCGACCCGGCGCTCAATCTCCATCACCATTTCGCCCAAGATCCAAAACGCCGTCTCGACGGTCCGTTCCGCGACCAGCGCCTCGTCCACCATTTCCCGCAACCCCTCCAAGAATGTCGCATGATGGACCATGGATTTGGCCAGAAACGCCGGATCGCGGGTGACATGCGGGCGCCCGGGACTCCGCGGCGACGCCAGCAGCAGCGCCGTCAATGCATGCCCCGCGGCGTCCTGGCGGAACGCGGTGTTGCTCACGTGCAGCAGGATCGACAGGAACGGGTGCGACGACGACACGGCCACGGACAGTTGGACGTGGCGCGGGAGGGTATGGTATTTGGCGACCGTGTGGGGCGGGAGCGGTGGGTGGCACGCTTGCACGAGGGGGCTCGTCCATGCACCCAGCGGCTGCACGGTCGTGGCTGCCGACACGTCGTTGGTGTCGTCATCACCGGTATCATGAAGGCCGGGGTCCGGTGGGGGAATGGGGAAATCGGGGCTGACGAACACGGGCAGCTCGGGGTCGATATAGAGCGCGTACAGCAGAAAGATGGCCAGTAGCCGCGTCGGGAGCTATTCAAAAAAATGGTAAGCTTCTGCAGAAAATTAAAGGAAATATGAGAAAAAACGAACCGGGACATTGCCAGACCCGTTGCATGCGGTATCGGACAAGTCCGACGCAGCCAAGTACAAGCGGCTCGGGTCCACGCGTCCCCCGCCGCGGTCTAAGGCGACGCGAGCGCGGGTCAGGCGCCATGCCTCGCCCACCGGCAACGCCGAGAACGCCGCCAGTGTGCCGGGAGGCAGTAAAGGGACGACCACCGCATCCAGATCGAGGTGCCCACCCGCCATCGAGCCTCCGCGTCCATGAGCGGCAGAGGCGCCAGACGTGATGCCGGCGCCCTCAGAGTAGCTGCGGCGAGATGGCGGGAGGGACGGCGTGCCAAAGATCACGGTGGAGGCCATGGACGAGTTGGCCGCGTAGTACGCGGTGGAGTCCCCACCGGACGCGGCCGACGCGTCGCCTCCTTCATCGTCGTCATCATCGTCGTCATCGGCATTGGCGTTATCGTCGGTCGAGTTGGCCAGGTCCCAGTCCTCGTCGGTCTCGCTCTCACTCGTGGTGACGGCGGGAACGACGGCCGATCGCACGCTCCCGACCACGGGCGACGATACGACAGTGTTTGGCGCAGAAGATGGCGCCGACGATGATGAGGACGAGGGCGTGCGTCGACCATGACCACCAGCACCAGAAGCGGCCATGCGAGTGGGTGAGGTTCGGCGCGACGGGGGCCGAGACGAGTGGCCACCGCCGCGGCCCAAGGTGGAGGACGAGAGCGCGGGCGAGGACGACGCCGACGACTGGCGTGACGGTCGGGCTCGGCTCCCGGCTGATTTCGGCGAGCCAACTAATGGGCTGCCGTTAGAGTGAGCGGTGCTGCTGCTCGTGAGCGGCGCGTGTGGTGGCGGCTGGCCTGCCGGAGTCGGACCGGAACGCGTTTGCGCCATCTGGCATTCAATGTCGTCGCGCTATTGATTTTGTTTACGCTTGGCCAAAAAGGTGGTGCCCGTGTCAGAAGACCACCAGAACAATTGAGGTCGATGAGCGTGTTTTGGTTGGGTGTTACTGGGTATAGGTGATCTTTCAAGAGCTCTGTTTTTTCGATTGTGGGCGGGCGCGGGACAGCAAGCGGAGCGAGAGGGACGAGTCGTCAAGACAAAAAGTCGTGTTGAGTGATTTTTGATTGATCAAAACCAAAGTGTTAAGAGGAAGCAGCCGCGTATCCGCCAACCCACACCGTGACGCCCGGATCCACGTCGCGCGCGACCCCCGTGTGCGCGTCCACCAGCCGTATCATGGGCAGTGCCAGCATTCCGCGTCGCAGCCCGACCGCACGCACCACCAGCGATCCCGTGGCTCCCGCCGGTACGTCCGCGACAGGCACAGTGGCGGGGCCAAGCACCTGCAGCCATGGCCGCGCGCTAGTGCTATTGGCAGTTGCCGTTGCGTCAGTGGCTGCGCCCAACGGCGGTGGCGGCAAGAGCATGCGCATTCGCAGTGCCGTCACTGCTGGGTCTTCGACAGGAGCAGCAGTGCTACCACCACCAGTACCAGATGCAGCAGTAGCACTCGTGTCGGCCGATCGCGGCCGATCTGCCAGCGACGGCGGCGGCAGTGGGGCCGCCGTCATGCCGTTCTGGGTCACGGCGCGGAACGCATTGAATGGCCCGACCACGCGCCGATGACCCGTCACGGCCGACACCGTGTGCGGCCCACTGGCGCCACTGCCGGTAACAGACGTCCACACGCTTCCTAGCGGGCTCAGCGGCGAAGCGGGCGATGGAGGAGCCGACGCCGATCCCGAGGTCATGACCCCGGCTAGCCGCGCCACCACCGCGCCGCCCAGCGACGACGAGCCCGGTGGTGATCCGCGGGCCCCGAGACCGTGTGACGACTGCTGAAGCGGTAACGACAGCGCGCTGTTCCCGCCGATTGACGATGCAGCTGGCGACCGCGCCGCACTGAACCGTTCCCGCAGCGGCGACGATGCGGCACCATTGCCACTGGCGCTCCCTCCTCGCGCCGCACTAGCCATGCTCATCGATGAAGGAACTGGCGGCAACGGTGGTGGAGTAGCGGTACCGTCGTACCCGCCGCCTCCGAGCGGCGACGGTCCGGTCCGTGCCGGGTCCAGGAACGTGGCGGTCAGTGCCGCGGTCAGCCGCATAGTGTTGGTGATACCAAGCGCAATGGCAAACGGCACGCCAAGTGGGGCCGCGCGCGGGGCGGTGATGGCGGCCACGTCGAGGTCGGCGTCGGCGCCCGCCACGGCGCTGGGCTTGCACGGCAGCGGTGGCGTCTGCAGCCGGCCTGGGGCTGCGGCGCCCATCCACTCGAGCTCGAGTCGGCCCAGCGGCGGCAATGCTGATGCACTTTGCGTTGCCGCTGGGGTCGTGCCCGCCAGGACCGCCGATCGGGCCGTAAACTGGTACAGGAACTGGCGCACGTCGCCCGGGTGCAAGTGCGGCGACGCAAACAATGCCGCCGCATCCGCCGACATGTCGCGGCACTGGTACCCAGCGGTATTGGGCACCAGTGCGACGCGTGCCAGCGACACCGGCGTAGCAGCCAAGTTCTGAATCGCCAGTTCCAGCAAGACGCGGCCGTGCGGGAGGCCCGTGGACTTGGTCTTGACCTGGAACGGGTTGAGCGCCTGGAACTTGAAGAACTTGCGCAGGTACTTTTGGTGGCCCGGGCCTGATCCGGCAGGGGAGTACAGCACCTGCACTACCAAAATGTGCATCCCAAGCTCGCGCACGTCATGCCGCACCGTGAACCGGCGGGCCGAGTGCGGGGCCAGTGGCGCAGCCGCCGGCGCATCGGCTTCATCGAGCAGACAGATGCGCTGGGTGGTGGTCTGCAGCTCGACTTTGACCGCGACAGAGTGCACCGGGCCCGGGACCAGGTTCTCGTGATTGACAAGCAGCGCAATGTCGAGCGGTTCGCCCAAGTAGATGTTGCCAAACGACGATGCCAGGGACAGGGCCAGCGGATCGGCGGCCGCGGCATCGGCGGCGGCGGCAACCAGTGGATCAGTCGTTTGGTCGGAATCATGGGTGAGAATATTGGTCAACGGCGGTATCGACGGCGACGACAATGGCGGCGGAGGCAGGGCCAGCGACAGCGACGAGACCAATTGAGGGCGCGAAAGGCGCAGCAGCCGCACGGCCAAAGTGTGCGTCTCTGTTCCTGTTGTCTGTTGTTGTTGTCCAAGTCCATTTTGTTGCTGCTGCTGCTGCTGCTGCTGCTGCTGTTGCTGCTGTTGGTACGGCGACGCCATATTCATAAATTCAGATTTTGAATGGGAAAACGCGTTCAGAGATGGGAAAAAAAACTCTTATAAGATCATCAACACGTTAAACGCAAAATGGCCTTCGAATACGCCGTGTGCGTCGCCGGCATCTATGCATGCTTTTTATCGTGGGGCGTGCTGCAAGAGCGCGTCTCGGCTACACCGTATCTGGACCACTCGCCTGACGGCAACGCCGACCCCGAACACTTCCGGTCCTTTATCGTGCTCAACCTGACGCAGGCGGTGCTGGCGGCGGTGGTCGGCGCAGTGTACCTGTTTGGCATCAAGCGCGCGTCGTCGCTGGGCCCGCGCGAGCCCAAGGTGCTCGCGTACTATGGCGCCGTGGCACTTCTCAACTCGCTTGCCAGTCCCTTTGGGTACGCGGCGCTCAAGTTCATCGACTACCCGACCATGATTTTGGGTAAATCGTGCAAGCTGCTTCCCGTGATGGCCATGGCGGTGCTGGTACACCGAGCGCGATTCCCCCGCCACCAGGTCGCGGCCGTGGCGTTGGTCACTGCGGGCGTGTCGGCGTTTATGCTCCTGCACGACCAGGAAGCCTCCGGGTCGGGATCGAAAAAGAGTAAAGGCGCGGCCGCCAACTCGCTGTGGGGTCTGTTCCTGCTCGGGATCAACCTGACCATCGACGGGTTAACCAACTCGACCCAGGACGCGATGGTGCGGTCGTTTGGGGTCTCGGGCCAGCAAATGATGGTCATGATGAACGCGGCCTCGGCGCTGCTGATGGCGACGTACCTTGCGGTGCCCGCCGCGCTCGGGTGGCCCGGCGCCGAGCTGCCGGCCGCCGCCGCATTCATTCACCGGCACCCGCGCGTCCTGTACGACATTCTGGCGTTTGCGGCCGCGGGGGCGGTTGGCCAGGTGTTTATTTTCCACACGCTGGCGCGGTTCGGGTCGCTCTCGCTCGTCACCATCACCGTCACCCGCAAGATGTTCTCGATCATTCTCTCGGTCGTCATGTTTGGCCATCACTTGACCTTAGGCCAGTGGGCTGCGGTCTTGGTCGTGTTTTCGGGAATCGCAGTCGAGTCGTACGGAAAGAAGTTGTCCAAGAAACCTTCGCACGAGGTGACTTCTCCGAAAGGTGAGGTGGGATCAGCACCGCAGAGCAGCTCGGACGAATCGGAGCCGTTAATCCCGGGTATGGGGACGCCCAAGGATATGCGTCGCCGCCGCAAGTCGGGTGCTTCGCGAAAGCGTCGCGATTGAACGCGGAGCAATAGATATTTGGCGTACTTTTGAACAGATGACTCTCTTTGCATTTTCAGTCGTTTCCATAGTCGTCGGCGGCATCGTCATCGATCCAGAGCATGACCGTCTTGTCCTTCTCCAGCGCTGCGCTCGCAATCATGTTGTGCAGTGGGTGGCAGTCCACCGCGACCACTACGTCTAAAATTTCCAATGGAGTGAGCATTCAATCCTCTCGAAATAAGAAAAATGGCTATACCAACCCTTGTGACCGCTGAGAACCTGCATGACCTTGCGCGAGTGCAAGCTCCAAATGTAAATCTTGTTGTCCTCGGACCCCGACACCACCCACTTGCCGCCCGTGATGGAGAACGACGCAAACATGCAGTAGTCGAGGTTTTTGTGGCCAGAGTACGACTTGAGGACCCGATCGCGCTCCATGGACCACAGACGAATCGTAGAATCGAGCGTCGACGCCAGCAGGAATTTGCCGTTGGGCGAGAACCGCACGTGCGAAACCTGCGCGTGCGGATCGGTACGGAAGGTCTTGGCCAGCTGGCCGGTGGACGCGTCCCATACTCGGCTGCACATATATCCATTTTCAGTCTTTTTCTAAGTCAAGTAAATGGAGAAGGCCACGTACATGGTCCCGTCGTACGACCCGGATACAATCAAGTTGCCCTCTCGGTTAAAGCTCACGGCAATCACGGCCATTTGGTGGGTCGGAAGCGTTTTCAAACACTCGCCTATAAATCCAACAAGAGTTAGATCCACCAAAATTACAAAAAGAACCAATCATACCAGTGGCCGCATTCCAGATCCGCACGGTCGTGTCAAACGACCCCGAGACAATCAAGCTGTCGTTGGCGTTCCAGCTGACGCAAAACACCCAGTGCGTGTGGCCCTGGAGAACGCGTTTCACCGATCCGGCCGCCACGTCCCATAACCGGACGCTCTGGTCGTCCGACGCCGACGCGAGCGTACGGGAGTCGCTCGACCACGCGTGGTCCGAGATCCCGCCCTGGTGGTCACGTAAGATGCGCAGACAGTCACCCGATTCGACTCCCCACACGCGAATCGTCTGTTATTTTATTACTGGATTAATATGGTCATAAATGGCGCCGACGATTGCTGGACGGACCTTGTCCAGTGCTGGATTGATTATTTTTATAGACGAGCCGTGAGCCAGAAATCGCAATCAGAGAAAAAAAGGCAAGAGGACGCACAACTGGTCGCGAGCATGGTACCGTCAGGCGAGAACTTGACCGATGAAATAGCCTTAGTATGGCCCTTGAGCGTCTGCAAGTGCCGGTAATTTGGCGGTCGGTCCTTTTCGGAAGACGACGATTTGGCTGCTCCTGCTGCCGCCACCGGCCCGACTGCAGCAGGAGGTGGCGGGTCGTCGTGTCGTCCACGCTGTGCAGCGGGCCGGCCAGCAGCAGTGTCGCTGTCCTCGCCGTTGCCGCTGGCGCCAGTCTCGGGCCGGGCGCGCTTTCGGCGCACCTGGTTGGCATCGGGAGCGTGTCCATCATCGCCATCGTTGTCGTCGTCGTTGTAAGGCGCTCGAGAGCGGTCGTCCCCGGAATGGCTCATCGCGTTATTTGTTTTTGTTTTTGTTTTTTACGCCAAAGAGAGGGTTCGAACTCGAAGTAGTTTGAGGTTGACCTCAACAAAGAACGACCACGAAATCAAAGTATCAAATGGACAACAAAATGCAGGATATATTTCTCCAACAGAGCTTGGCAGGACGCTTGGCAACTTGGGGTCAGGGTATTTGGCAACTTGATCAGGCGTTTCTTGACTCGGTACTTGGCCTCGGGCGACTTGAATGGATGTTTCTTGACTTGAACCGAGCCGTGGCGACTTGTTCCGATGCTGGACGACCCTTGAACCGGCGAGTGGGGAGATAGATAGAAATATAGAAATTGGTGATCTGTTGCTCCTGAAATATGCTCTATTTCACCGCATAGAGCGGCCTGCGGCCCTCTTGGTCTCGTTTTGCTGGGTCCGCTTCCCGATCCGGCTGCCCATTCCCCGCCGGTTGGCAGGAAACATGGTCAAGTAAAAAAGATGAAAATGAGTGGAATGTAAC
>MU624541.1:0-13603 GCA_025349905.2 Blastocladiella britannica
GGACCGTGGACCATGTGCCCCACCTTGCGCACACCCTGCAGAAAGCTCGTCATGAAGCGCTTGGCAAAGCGCTTCTTGCAATCCGCCGAGTTGTCGAGCTTGGTAGAATCGCCTCCGGCCTGCTGCCAATGAACGTCCCCTCCCCGCCCGCCCAATCCCGATCGCAATCTCGGATATTGCGGTGAGTGCTACGCCCCTACGGTCCGGACATGCCGCCGTGCTGCCTCGATGACACGCCGTTCCAATCCAGGTACAGCTAGGCCCTCGCTGGCGACCTGGCCTTCCTCCCTAATTTCTTTCTCACTAGCTTTCAGATCCTACCCGCCGAACACGCGAGACTGCTGTCCTGGACGGGACCCCGTCGAGAACTGGACGCGCTGCTCGAGGAGCTCGGCTTCCAAGAATTCGCTCTCCAAGTCCCTTAAGATCAAGGCAGCTCTGCCGCATATGGTTGCCCCAATAAAACCCCTCGAAAGCGCTTTGCCTTGCTTGGGCGTCGCGTCCACTCTTCGGAGTGATCGAGTAAAAAAGAATATATATATATATATATATCTCGCTGCACGATCAATGTTGGGTAGGCCCAGGAACACGTCGCACCCGTGCCCATACGTTCAAATCTGGACATTTCTCGCCGCACGATCAATGTTCGGCAGGCGCAAGTACACGTCGCACCCGTGCCCGTAGAGACTGACCATGCGGAGGCTGCCTCCGAAATAACGCGCATAGACGCGCGCGGTCCCCAGTCCGTATCCCTGTTTTGTTTTTGAGTGATCAGCTTCGGCTATGCATCGTATCCCAAGAAAAAAAAAAGAGACATACCAGGCCAGCGATTGGCCCGCCAATAGCCTGCTGCATGCCCAACTCGGCCGTATCGCCCATTAAACTCATCCCATCGGCGCCCGATGGCGTCTTGAGTGCTGCATCGGGCGTGCGCTTTGCGACGGTGGTGTAGCTGTACTCGAACGCCTTTTGCAGCGATTCGTACGGAATACCGCCGCCGGCATCGCGCAACCGCAGCACCACCTCATCGGCTGCCGCCGATACCGTCAGGCGCACGGGCGGCAGCTTGAACGAGTCGTCGGCGCCGGCACCCAGTACGCCGCGGGCGGACGGAGGCACATGGTGCTCCACGGTGGCGCGGACGCTGTTCTTGAGCAGTTCCGACAAAATGTACTCGAGGTGCACGGGGATGTACGCCATGGTGGTCGTGTCCGGGTGGCCGTCAATCACAAACTCTGGGCACACGCCGTAGTGGAGCACCGCCACTTCCTCCAGGTAGTCAAATACGCGGCGCGCGAGTTTGGCGGGGTTGAGGGCGGTGTCGACGATCCCAATAAAGGACGGGTGCGGGTCGTGCAGGGCAAGGTGGTGCTCGGCTATTTTTCCTTTGGGTCAGTTGTGCTGGTCAGTCATCTCAAAGATGATGGAAAAAGCGAACCCAATACACGCACACCAATGCGCGCCGAGATCAGCTTGTCAAGAAAGGCGCCAATCTCGGCCGGCGTCATGTACTGGCGGCACTCGAGGAACCCCTGCGAGACGGTAGAAATCACGTCCTTGTGGGCCTCGACCAGCAGGCCCAGCTCGCGGGCAAACTTGCGCTCGTCGGCCTCGCTGTCGATGCGCGGGAACGCCAGCAACTGCGCCAGACTCTCCAGATACAGCTGGTAGACGTGCTGCATGTGCGGGTTGATGGCCACGATCATGGGCAGCGCCGCAAACGCCTGGCACCGCCGCGCCAGCCGCACCGGAAGCTCCGACAGCAGGAAGTGCGCATTGGCAATCCGAGCATGCGCGCGCGCCGCCGCCGCGTCGGCCGAGTCGTTTCGTGTCGGAGTCGCGGCCCGGCCAATCTTGAGCAGGTCCGGCAGGGTTACTGGTGTCAGAGTCCGGCGGCACAGGTCAGAGATGGCGGGAGTCAGACGTGCGGTCAGACCAGCACCCGGCGGGGCGAATGATGGCGCAGAGAGCGGCGGCGGCGGCGGGATCGAGGAAGGCGATGCTAGGTTCGGGCCAACCTGGTGGTACGCGATGGACGACAGCGAGCGAAGAGTGGTGAGCACGGCCGTTGCAGGGCGTGCGCGGCGCATCCGCAGGGCGGCGACGGTACGGGCTGCCATTATTCTTTACTTTTTAAGGGTTGGATTTGAAAGGTAGGTCGATTGGCCATGGATGGGCGGAAGAAAATGGGGAAGTCGTGGCGTAATACAGGCGCAATACATGACAATCTCAGCCGACAAACGGGATCCTGACCGCCGTCCGTGCCCGGTACGCCTCGTACGTGGGCCCAAAGAACTCGATCAGGATGCGTTCCTCGAACGAGATGCGGTCGCGAAAGAACTTGCCCAGCGCCAGTGCGTACGACACCAGCGACAGAGGGTTTCCCAGCAATAGCTGCGAGCCAATTCCCCACCAAAAAAAGCCAAAGTACGACGGATGGCGCAAGTACGCGTAGATCCCGGTTGTCACCAGCGTGTGAGACGGCCGCTTGACGTACTCGATCATGTGGGAGAAGTTGGTCGAGGCATGGACCATGGCCAGCGTCCGCGCCGTTTGACCCACCACCAGCAGTCCGATACCTGTAGTCATTTTAGGCGTTGGTTTCTCTTCCTTTGCCATAAATAAAAGTTAAGTACCCAGTAACCTAATCCAGATCGGAATGCTCTGCTGGATCCATGGTGCAAACACTGCTTCAGTGACAAATTCGGCCAGTGCAAGTCCATTTGCAACCATATAGGCCGTGCTATGTGGGATCAGGAATGCTGTTAACTTTTTTTCGGTGAGCGACTTTGAGTAACTAGCGAAGTGAACAATACGCACAGCTCAGCTCGAGCTTGGGATAATTGTACATGGCCGTGACGAGGTACTCGGTAATATGGAACAGGGCGAGCGCGGTGAGGTGCAGGCCCAGCCAGAGCCATGGCGCTGGCGAAAGTGCCACCGTGCAGGCGCCGACGCCAGCGACCATGCCAATCCCGAACGCGTAGAGCGCGATATTGTGCGGCATGTGGTACCCGTCCCCGAGCCGAAATTGCTGCTGGCGTCCCCTTCCTCTTGCTGCTGGCTGCTGCGACATGCTTTCTTTCGTTCTTCAAATTTGAAAAAATTCTGATAAATGTCGTCAAAGCGTGCGACCAAGGCGGCCCGCAGGGATATCTCGGGCCCGGGCGAGGGATCCGAGCTCTACAAGCGGCTCAACTTTTTGATGCAGGCCTCACACTTGCTTGCGCGGCCACCACCACCCGCGTCCACCGCCATATCCATCAAATCCAAAAAGCCTGCAGCTCCTGCACCGACCGGATCGACAACCTCGACAGCCACTGCACCAACAGTTTTGACTGAACCAACAGTGGCAGCACCAACAGCACCCGGAAAGAAAAAGCGCCGGCGAACGCGTTCAAAGCCAACCCCGCGTCTTGCGCCATTCGCTGGCCTCTCGCGTCACCTGGGCCGAGAAATGATTCAGACCGCGCGCAAGTCATCACTGAAAATGTCTTCTACTTTTCTTTTTTGAGCTTTTGATTTTGGGAACAAAAACTGACGCGTGAAATGGTACTCAGCGATCCCACCGCCAAGCATTCCGTCTGCCGTCGCTGCTATACCTTCATGATCCCTGGCACAACCGCATCTCTCGCGGTATCGGAGCCTGGTACGTTTTCCATGTCGTTTTCTTTTGATGTGAGGTGATTTGACCTTGCGCCGATTTGGAAGGTGACCTGGAAGAAGAAGAGGAAGAGGGATCCAAGGCCGATGTATCCGATCCGTATGTGATCTACAGGTGCAATGCTTGCGGTTATCGCCGTCGCTGCCTCGCCCGCCCCGGATACGTTCCCTTCCACGAGAGCGCTGTGGTCGATCCCAATAACCCGATGCAATAAAAGAAATACATTACACACGCGTCATTCCCCACGATGGCTGACAGAGCACTTCGCAAGCCGTGGACAACAACAAATCACTGCTTGTCAGAGGAAGAAGCAGAGGAAGGCTTGAACTCGATCGCCTTGCGGACAAAGGTCGGGACCTGGAACGCGGCCTTGTGCAGGGCGGCATTGTAGAAGCGGAAGGTGGCGTCCTCCTCGTCCTTGCTGATGACGCGCTTGGGCTCGCTGAAATCCATACCGGTCGACTTGGAAGCCAGGATGAAACCAATGGTGCCGCACGGGTAGGTCGGGATGGAGATGACCGCATACGACACAGACGGGAAGATGGAGCGGTTCACGTCCATGACGCGGGCAATCAGCTCCAGGTGCAGCCAGAAGCACTCGCCCTGCGAGCACAGGGTACCGCCCTCGGCCAGCGCCGAGTGCAAGAGGCCAAAGAACGAGTCCTGGAACAGCGCCTCGGCAGGTCCCACGGGGTCCGAGCTGTCGGTGATGATTACGTCGTACTCGCCCTCCTTGTCCTTGAGGAACGCGAACCCGTCGCCAATGTGCACCGTGACCTTTGGGTTGTCAAAGCCGGCGGCAAGTCCCGGCAGGTACAGGCGCGAGACGCGGGGCACGGCCTCGTCAATCTCGCACAGCGTCACACTCTCCACGCGCGGGTCCTTGACCACCTCGCGCAGCACGCCGCCGTCGCCGCCGCCAATCACCAGCACGCGCTTGGGCGCCGGGTGCGACGCGAGCGGCACGTGCGCAATCATCTCCTGGTACGCCATCTCGTCGCGCTCCGTCACCTGGATCACGCCGTCCAGCACCAGCACGTTGCCGTAGGTCTTGGACCGGAACACGAGCACGTCCTGGAATTCTGACTTTTCGACATGCAGGATCTCGTCCACCTCGAGCGACATGGCCTGGCCGGGCCACATGGCGGTGGTCTCGCGGAACCAGCCGTCCTTGACGTTGTTGTGCGTGAGCGTTTCGCCCTCCACGCGCGCCTTTTTCGCAGCGGGCGAGGTGGAGCCGTTGTCGGCCGGGCGCGGGTGATCGGGCTGCTTGGAGGTGGTTGACATTGTTGTACAGCGCATGTGGTTAGAGCTACCACGTCGGCAAGGAGAAAAAAAAAAAATTTTAGGAAAAAATTCACCGAACCAATGACCAGTCGTCAACGCTTCCCCTTCCAGCCAAGATCAGACGATAGAGCTATACCACCCACGGGGACGAGGACGACGACAATAATAACAACGAATAAATTAGAAATAAAAATGGCCGACACGATACCCCGCCGACTCCGCCGCGCCGTCTCCCGCGTGCACCTCCAGACTCTGGCCCTAGCTGGCAAAGTGGCCGGGATCGACGCAGTCCGGCCGGGCCTGCCGCCGTCTCCGCCTCCGACCCCTGTCCCTGTCCCTGCTCTCGATTCGGCCGATATCCCACCTTCCGTTGCTGGACTGGCCCTTGTCCTGTCCGTCCTTGGCTATTTATTATTATTTTTGGTCGCACCAATCATATTTACTGACTCCAGAAAAAAAAATATTATACAGCGCCTGCATCCACGAGTCGTCGCAGCGTGCAGCCACCCAGGCAGTGGACAATGCCCTTGATCGGCTCCAGTCGCTGGCGCAGTGTACCAACTCCCACACTACCACGGACAACATCGCTGCCCTCGACCAAATGAACGCCACACTACTGCAACTCTTCCAATCGGTGGCGTTCCTGGACCAAAAGGTGGCCCTGCTCGCCAACGCTGCCGGTACCGCCGCTCTTGGCCCGGGTACCAGTGTGGACATTGGTGGTGTGGACACAAGTGTGGTCACCGTTGTTGAGAACAGCAATGGAGATGCAGACGCTGCCATGCGCCGTACCATGGCGGCCCTGCACGGTATTCGCGAGGCAGCCGGGTCTCCGCCGCCGCCCATGGTGCTCAGGGCTGCCCAGCGTGCGTTGGCGACGTCCGCACCCAACCACCAACCCATGCTCCGGGCACAGCCATCTGTCAGCAACTTCCGCCGCCCATCGACCGCCAGCGCGCGATCGGTCACCAGCTCTCGATCCACAGACTCGGCGATCGGCGATGTTTCTGTCCCACGGCAGACTGCTCGTGACTCGGCTTGCAGCGTGGCCCTCGATGCCGAACCTTTGGCCTCCGACATTCCACCCACAAAAGCAGTAGCAGCAGCCGCAGCAGCAGCACCACCAGCTGTCGCAACGAACCTACCTCCACCCGTCCCACCCAAGCCAGATGGCCCGGTTGCGCGCTTGATCAAGAGGTTTGAGCTGTCCAAGCTGTCTGCTGCTGCACCGGCCACTGCCACCACCGTGGCGGCGGCACCTCCAAAGCCAGTCGCGCCGCCGAAACCGCAACTCCAACAACACGAGCAACAACAGCAGCAACAAGAGCAACAGCGGCTACTCACCCCCGTGATTCGGAAGCCGGCATTCCCGTCAACTACGGCCGAGCCAATTCTTCCCACGGCGTATCGGACTGCATCTCCATTTTCCGAGGCGGCCTTCGATTCGGCGTACGACTCGGCGTCGTCCTCGTCCGAGTCACCCCACTTTACCCGCCGCTCGTTGCCGTTTGCTGTCCCGCAGATGGCGCCGCCTTCGAGCCCTATGAGCAGCCTGCGATCGCTCTCGAGTCACGCACATGGCTCCTCGAGCCTCCTCGGGTCCATTGTTGAAGAAGAGGTCCTAGAAGAAGAAGCAGTCACTCGGCCCACCGAAGAAGACGAGTCGAGCGGCCTGGACGACCACGAGGACGGCACCGTCACGGAAGAGGACGACGACATGAGCCGGTTGGCTTCGTCGTCCCTCTGTGGGCTCGACTATGCACACGCGGACGATTTTTGCGACGACGAGGAGGACGACCGGTTCTCGGTCATCTCGGACCCCTTGGACGAGCTTGCGGCATCCACATCCCACGTCTCTTCCCCTTTACTCGCACCACTGGCACTGTTTGATATGATGCTGCTGGAGGACCTGGCCCACATTGACGAGGACGCATTCGATATCAACATGCCGCAACCTCCGTCGTCGCCGGTGGTGGCGGCGTCCTCGGATCCGTCGACGACGGCGGCTCTGGACGAGTCATGCGAGTTGTATCCGTGGCAAGCGCACCCGCTCGAACGCTCCAAGCAGTGCTGCTCCATGGCGGCGCACGTCCGCGCTCGGCGCTTGCCCGTGTCGCCGTTTTCGTCAAAGTACGTTCGTGTGCGGACGCCACCGCTTTCGTCGCCAATGTCGGCCACGAACTCAAAGGGCGGTCTGTCTTCGGCCTCGGCCAAATCCCCGACCAAGGCATCTCGGCGCGTGTCGGCGCCACTCCCCTCGTCGTCGTCCAAGGGTGGCGCAGGATCGCGCACAACCGCGCCTGCCAACGCAACAACGAACAAACCTAGACGGCCTGCTTCCATGTCGGCAGCAGCGACGACGTCGACGACAACAGTACCAAGCAAGCGCTCGTCCACCATGGCCGGTGCGGCGCCGACTTTGATGCACCCGACGCCAACGCGCGCCTTGGCATCTCGCGGGTTCGCGCCGTCGCCGTCGACGCCGACACCCACGCTGGCCAAGCGCAAGTCGTCCGATACCGGGTTGCGGGCCTGCTACCTGAGCGGCGCCGCTGCATCACGCCCTTCCACACCGGCTGGTCGGCCACAGCCCCAGGCGCAACCGGCGTCACCAAGCACTACCGCTACAACTACGGCGTCGACGGCGGCATCAACAGCCACGACACCAACCACTCGACGCCCGTCCGTGACCTCGTATGCGGCGCTGCGGCACATGGCCAGCGTCGCCATATCGGCGGCACCGCCCGTGTACACGCCCCGCCCGATTTCGACCGCACCAGCGTCCTCTCCCTCGAGTCGCGCGCTGCCCAAAGTCCGCACTTTTCGTGTTTGATCATGTTTAAATATGTTGTTTCCAATATATAGAATATTATTACAGTGGTGACGCCTGTGACGACAACTGGATCAATTCGTCGAGGAGAGCCCTTGCTGGCTCGTGCCCAAGCTTCGCTGCCTTGAGACAATGGCTGACGGCGAGCTCATACGATTGCGTGATCACGAACGGCAACAAGAGATCGTCTGACCCGTCGGGGATCACCCATACGGGCTCTGCAGATCCATTGCCCTTGAATACATCCTGCGGTTCTTGACGACTCGAGTGAGCCACAAGCAAGGCGCGAACGTCCGCGGCGGTCGGCTGCCACTCGCACCCGTCGCGATACACGCACGCCATATGAATGAGCGCGTCGGGGCTCGGCGGGCTGCGCTGGCTCGCCAGCGTCCATGCATTCCATGCCGACACGTACTTGGATTGGCGCCAGTAAATATATCCGAGATTTGCCAGCGCCGACGTGGACCCTCGCCGAGCTGATGCGGCGTACCAGTGCGCGGCAGTCACCCAGCACTGCGAGACTCCCAGACCCGCTTCGTAGCACGCGCCAAGAGCACACATGCCGTCCGTGTCGCCAAGAGTCGCTGCAAGCGTGTACCAGTGCGCGGCCCGATCCCAATCGGGGAGATCCTGGGAATGTGCGACGTCCTCTGCAAGAACGCCTTGAGATGGTGGGTCTTCGTCATTGACGGGTGTGACTGAGGGGGATGCGGCAAAGTGTCCGAGCTCGCGGGCCGCGCGACCGCTACCTCGCTTTGCCGCCGCCTCGTACCATTCGGCGGCAAGCGGCCGTTCCGACGCCAGCTGTGCCAGCCCGAGCATGGCTGGAGCATGGCCGGCACGAGCCGCCGTCAAGTACAACTGGACCGCGTGGGCCGCCGACTGGCGAACCAGGTACCCAGTGGTGTACCATTCTGCCAGCAGCGTCAGTGCGTCCAAAGATGGAGATGGGTACACTTTTTCTGCCGTCACACCACTTGCGCCTGGCGCTGGTCCTGGCAATGGGACCTGTGATGGTGCCGCTGACATTCCATTGGCACCCATGGCGGGATCGACTTGGATCGTCGTGCCCCCACTCCCGTCCGAGACCCCCGCTGCCCGGAATACGCACTGTGCGCCGGCCACAATGTCCTTGGCGAGTCCGTCGCCGGCGAGGTACAAGGTGCCGAGCAAAAACCACGCTGGAGCATAGGTCGCGCCGTCGCTGCGAGCTTGCCGGACCGCGCGCCGAACAAGCTGGGCGGCGGTTGTTGCGCACTGCCGCAAGCCTCCCTGACCGCGCAGGTATCGTTCGGCCCGCGACGTCAGGATTTCCGGTGACTCGGCTGCGCTTGTCGTTTGTGCCTCCTTTTGCACAATGATTGTTGGCGGTGGTGCCACTGTGGTAGCGATTGTTGGGGCGACTGGGATTGGGACCGTTACCCGATCGAGCGCGGTGAGCCTCGTGGCAATGCGAGCTTCCAGCACCGCTGCCCGCTCAAGTCCTTCTGATTCCGATTGCTCGGCCAGTGTCAGCGAGAGGGTCGATATCTTTATAAATAACATGAGCCATAGGATGCTGGTGACAAGCTTGTAAAGAAAACGCACAATGCCACACAACGTCTGGCTCGCGGCAATGCCAAGTGCTTCCAATTTGACACGGCGTGAGGCTGACCAAAGTCTCGAGAACGGGTTGCTTGCCAACTCTATGCCTCTATCCAAACAAAAAGCGAGCTTGTCTGTAAGTGGCTCTCGTTCCAACAACCAAAAAAGTATGCACCGAGAGAGCCCAACGCTGAGGCGCACTAGCGCGAGATAATGTAAATGCAAAGCATCTGCCATGGGAGCAGGATCATGCACTTGAAATGACGCCTGCATCAGTTCCTGTACACTCGGCTCCGAGGTTGCAGAGGCAGTAGTAGTCGACTCTAACTTGAATAGGATTCTCGCAATGGCGTAAATATGCTGATCCAGTGTTTTTTGCAAGTGTGCTGTGCATTCCACCACAGACTTCATGCTCGCTTGCAGCTGGCCAAGTCGATTCGCGGCATGATCCACAGATTTTGATAAATCCACCATCTCTGAAATCTTTAGCCGACCACCAGAGAGGGCCAGAGCAGCCTGAAACTCTGCATCGGTGCTCGGAGAGTAAGTCGGACTTTCCAGCTTTTGCCCAGGCGGCAACTGGACCTGCGTTGTTGTAATGGTCGGCGTGGGCATGAATGTGATTGCTTTACCAAATTGGAAAGGAGAGCTATTTGATTGGAAAAGTATGGGAATTAGATTTGGCAGGGTTGGGGGATTTTCCCATAATACTTGGGCTTTCCCATCACTGCAGCGCAATTTTTTACTTTCTATCCTCCATATTTTTTAGCTGTGTTTTGTTTTACAAGTTACATCTGGAAACCGAGAGCCCGCCGGCCTCCTTTTTCTGACCTACCGCACTCCCTTGCGATTGCAACTGCCAGCAAAAGAACAACGACTTGCATCGAGTGCTAAAAAACAGCCAACGAAATTAAGCAATCGGACAGTTTACAACAACAAAGAACTCGAATACCGCCTTCGCTCGACCCTACACGCACGATCGGCACTGCGGCACCCCTGCGCGGTTCATTTTTGTAACGCTGGTTCCCTTGACGCTGAACTCGCTTGTTCTATTGGGTTGGTCCAGTTTTTTTTTAATTGCTTGCCATCAGCACATCAGCACGAGCGCGCTCCAATCGAATCGTCGTAACCAAATTTTGAGGTATCGCCCTCTGATCTTTTCTCTATACTTATCTGGGTCTTTTCATTCAATTTGGAACTTTACAGCAATATATAAAATAACCAGTACGCTCTCACAGCGGTGGAACTGCTCGCGCACGCACAATGGATCCAGACTCGGGCCACCCGCCGGCCCCACCACCACCACTCGCCATGGGACGAGGTGATCCAACTGCCCGCTCGGCAGTGACTCTCGAAAAAGGCGCAACAACAGAGCCGTCCATGTCTCCATCCACGACCCACGGCTACTCTCGCCCAACAACGCCCTACACTGACGCCGGTGCACCGCTTCTGAGCGGCAGTCCAACATCGCCGAATTCCCGCCCAGAAACGCCCATGGCCGACGAATTGTCTGAAACGGCAGCTGGACCGCCATCCGAGCTGATTGTGATGCTCACACCCGCCCAAAACTCGACGGCGATGGTCAACGATTTGGTGCAGACCCCATCCGAGAGCGAATTTGGCGGGCTGCGACTTGCCCCTGGGGTTGGCAGCACCGCGGGCATCAGCATACCCACTTTCGCCGAGGGCAGCGCCAATGTGAGCGGCGCCGCTGCCGCCGGTGGCGCTCACCTCGGGCCGACATCTGCGATTCCAGAAAAGGACGACATCATGATGTCCAACCAGCACAGCCATCACCGACGCCCAGCCGCCGGGGCCGCGGACATCAAAGCGGGGCTTCCAAACCTCTTGGAGGAAGAGGAGGAGAAGGAATCGTCTTTGGCCCGGCTTCAGCGGTACCTGGAGAACAAACGATCGTCGCTCGAGCGAAAAACCGTGTACCCGCCATTACTCGGGGACACGTCGTGGTGGCACCTGTCGACCTCCGCCGTCTTTGCCGGGCTGGCATTGCTCAATCTTGTCATCAATATCCGAATCGTATGGATCGTTGTACCGCAAGCCCTGTTGACTGACAACCTCACGAACGAAGTGAAGCTGCTGATCAATATCTTCAACGTCATGCTTCTCTATGGCCTCCTCAAAGACGCGCTTCGCTTCATTGTCTTTGTCGCGCTGGTGTTCTTGACCAAATACGACCTGCCGTTCTTGAAGTGGGGCTATGCCTTTATCGCGCACTCGCTGTTCATGCTGCCTCTGTTCATGTTTCCGCCCCACCGACCAAAGATCATTGCCTCGATTACGCTGTTTAACCACCCAAATAGTGCGATCCTGTTCTTTTTCTTCTTGTGTATGATCAATCAACTGACATTAACAACAAAAATCACAGTCGTGTTTTGGGACATTTTCTTTGGAGATATCCCATCGGCCATTCTCTCGTTCTTGGTCAATATCGGGCGCTTGGGGGATTTCATCCAAATCATGACGATTGCAGCGATTTTTGTCACGACGCTGTTCCGCTTGACCCGTTTCCTCTGGATTGCACTCTTGATCATGAACGAGTATGGCAAGCGGCGTGCACGCTCGCTTCAGCTTCTCAAGCACTTGTACCTGTGGGGCCGTGGGCTCGAGTACTACATTGTGTTTTTGGGCGATGACCAGGACAAGCAAAAGCTCATGTACGTGTTTACTATTTTTTCGTCTGGAAAATTGTACTAAATATGTGTTTGCCCTTGAAATAGCCAACATGTCAAGTCTCGCGTGCAGGATTTCCAGGAAATGAAGGCCAAGCACATTCAAGATGCTTGGGCCAAAGGGTTTCGGTCTATTTTGATCCTTAACACGCTTCAGTCCATTGTCAGCTTGATGTCTGGGATCTATCGCTTCCAACTTGACAAAGCAGCTGACGTCAGCAAGGATTACCCTGAGGTGTGAATTCTTTTTATTTATTGTTCTGGACGTGTTACCTGACACAGGATCGAAAAAAATACAGTTTGAAAAGATTGTCACGGAATACGAGCAGGAGCTCGTCGCCCTTCGCAACAAGCACCTCTGGAAACTGGTTCTCAAGGAGCGCCACATCGAGGTCATCAAAAAGCTGTGGTCCAACAAGCTGGTGCGAGCGTCGCTTCAAAAGTTCAAGACGACGCATGCCGAGAAATGGCACGAGCGCCGATTCTCGCGATTGATGGGGGTTAAGGATATTCTGGACGATCCGCATCAGATCACGTCGCTCCTGAGTTCGTCGCTGATTGTGGATGAATAGTGCGTTTTCATTTTCTCATGAATGTGTGTTGGTTTAGACTCACCCAAAAAAATATACAATAGCTGCTTGACACACGCCGAGCGGATCCTGGCAGAGGAGTACGAGCCAACCACCGAGGATCTCGAGCAAATGCCCATCAGTTTGACCGAGCTCCTCTTCACGGAGTTGTGCAAGTCCGTATCATACCACGTCAAGGACAAGGTGCTGGCAAATAACATTTGCATTCTTGACGTGCCCAAAGGGTTTTCGAGAACCAAGTTGCAGGCATTGGTGCGTCATCTTTTCTTCAAAAATGACTGCAAAAAAAAAATACTCACCGAAGTACCAAAACAGATCCCGTTCTGCCAAACGCTGATTCTTTTCCTGGACATGAACAAATTCGACGAGATGGTCTTGCTGGCAAAACCAAAGTCGAAAAGTGGTGGCGCAAACACGGGCACAACATCAACGACGGCCTACGAGCGTCCTCCCGAGGGCAAAAAGGCCAGCAAGGCCGACCGGTCGGCCCAGCAGATGCAGTCCGTATTCAACGCGCCAACAGCAACGATCACGACCACCACGGCGGCCAACCTCGCCCCGGTTGGTGTGATTGAAACCGTGGAGGTCTCTCAAATGTCGCTCCCAATGCTCAACGACGCGCGGAGCGGAGGCGAGACGTATGGCTCGACGGGTGTGCTCGCAAAGGGAGCAGACAAAAATGGCGGCGGCGGCGGCAGCGGCGACAAGGATAAAGGGACCCTCAAGCCGCGCCTCCAGGTGGAACTCGAGTTCTTTGAGCGCATTTGCAACTCCAAGGACAAGAACAACATGGTGACGGGGATCCTGGTGTTTTGGAAGAACTACTCTGCGTTCAAGGCACGAGTCAATGTCCCGGGGGCTCTGGACAACTTTACGCGGCTATACCCAGACTATACGGAGCGCTTGCACGGTACTTGTTTTTTTTTTCTTCGGTGTTTGGAACACCTGACTGACACAT